>CATIWJ010118524.1:0-11153 GCA_949640765.1 Croton laevigatus | reverse complement strand
CCTCCATATATATACAGACATGAATCATGATTCATCTACACATTGCCCACGACTCATCCTTAAAACAGTAATAGAAAATACGAGACAGAAGAAAAGAAAAACAATTTGAGGAAATAAAAAATAAAGATTAATGTTTTAAGGAACATCTTACACTAATATGCTAAGATCATTAAAGTGTAGCATTTATGGAGCAATTAATATTCTATTTAATGTGGCCGGAAGCAGCAGAGGTGATTAATCCTAATGGACCTCGAATCCTAACCCACTAAGTTCAAATACTCGTATCGACATTCGGGTGCGTGAGTTTATAATATGTTAAAAAAATAATAATATTATACTTAAAATTTGAATTAAAGTTTTTTATTTTTATCCACTTAAATATAACGAATAGAAACTTCAATAGTATTTAGTATTTATTTAGTGTATCAAATGTCCAAAAGTAATCATGATATATACAAAATTAGTAAAATTATAAAATAGACATTTATTAAGCCACTTTTAAAAAAATAAATTCCACCAAATTTTAAATAAAATTTGAATTTGAATTTTAAAGTTTATTTAAACACGTTAGAATTTAATTGCAAATAAATTTTAAACTATTAGTTCATTCATTCATTCATTATGAAGTTTTAAAATATTAGTTCATTCATTCCGAAGTAGGGATAAATCTCTGGCTTGATACCTTCCACAAGCGCTTCAAAACTCCAATATGCAGTGTCCGTTTAAATAAGTTCAACCATGATTTCATTCTAAAAGAGCCAAATATGAAGTTAGGCCAACGCAGTGCAAGTTACAGTTCGATACAGGTGGACCACCAAAAAAAAATGTAACCAACTATAACCTCAATTCTTTCTACGCTTTCTTTTCAAGGAAGGCATTGCACTGAGGCTTTTAATACTCGATTCCTCAGTTTTGCTTTCAGCAGTCTTCAGTAGGGATGAATTGAATCTGGAATTATCAACAACTTCTCTTACATTTACACCATAATTAGTTGGGTTGGTGCCAGAAAAATTTGTCAGTCCATCTTGATTATCATTCAAAGTACTCCCAACGCCAGAGACATACTGAACTGATCCCTTCGCAGAGTCAGCTTCATCCGCTATAGAGGAGTGGTGGAGAGAATCAAGTGTTTCCCTGTCAGCATCCATACATGAGCCAGGGCCAGTGTCTTGGTCCTCATTTTCATCCATGCAAAACCCACCGCCCATTTTGAGGTAATCTTTAGTAGCATCAGGTTCAGACGGATTGCTGTTCTGACTCGCACCAGCTTGACCATTACCATCTTCAAGATGGACTTTAAGTAAGTTCTCAGGCAAAAGGTCTCCCATTTCATGGTTTTCATTGTCATCCGGATTAGTACCGGTATCTCTACATGCCTCTGCAACCCTAGATAATCCCAGTTCTGCTCCCTCTTCATCAGAGTTTTTATCAACCTGGTCTAATGGCCTGTCCATATCACCAATTTCCATGTCCTCAAGATTGTAATTTGCAGCCTTCCGTGAACGCATTGACTGCAATGCATAAAAACAAAAAACAGGTGAGAAGAAGATACAAAAAGATGCAAACGATAAGAACACTAGCAATATTTCTTCATCAAATGACAAGCTAAAGCAGTAAAGCACGCAGCACACAGAATCATCTTGTAAAACTAGTGGATTTTTCATCGTTCAATATTACTGCACAATTTATAAGGAAATACTTTGAACTCATTCATAGCAAATAACAATCAGACAATCAGAGAACGCCTGTTTCTATGAATTCATCAAAATTGACTACATGCTTCACGGTACAAAAACAAGAGGCAAAGTTTGAGCTTACTCTTCGTAGTCCTTGTGACTCTTGTGATTTCTCAACATGAACTTGCAGCTCATCATCAACATCTGTAGAATCGTCTGAGCTGGAATTGGATTGTTGAAATCCAAGATTACCTTTTCCTCTTCCCCTTCCCCTTCTGCCTCTACCTCTTCCTTTACCCCTTCCATCTCCATTTGATCCTTTATGCGTGCTTTGACTACCTTCTGCTTGCCACTGCTCTCCTTGATTCTCCACTCCAGACAAAACAGGCTCTCCAACAGTCCTTTTCCTAGACTGCTTTGAAGCAGATTTTTTCGAGGTCTTATCATTGTGAATACCTCCTTTGGCTCTCCTAGAAGACCTCTCAGTTTTACTATCACCACATTCACCAAGCATAATCTTCCTTTTCTCTCTCCTTTCAGAATTTTCTTTCACACCATCATCCATTAATTTCGAGGAATGATTTCCAGTAATCTCTTTAACAGCTTTCTTAATTCTCTTGCTCCGGATTTTCGCAAACCTTTCATTGAAAGTGTAAAATGCTTCCAGCCGTAATTGAGTCTTCCTCAAGCCATAACAAAAACTTAATCAGCAGCTTTTCATAGAAAACGAAGTAACACATTCGAACATAAGGGGAGGTTGACACACAACGCAAAGGATGTTGATACAGGTGCAATTGTATACATGAGAGAGAGAGAGAGAGAGAGAGGTAACCTCGCGTTTGTTATACTCATTTAGAACAGGCAAAAGCAACTCATCTGACTTTTGAATGCCCCACCCGAACTTTTCCCAACATAATCTGTGCATGAACAAAATGGCATTATATATAATAATGTAACATTTCACAAAAAGACCCCTCTCAGCATCAAGAATTTCACAGGACATTAAAAAAAGCTTTTAGATCCAGCAAAATAAGCAGCTTGCATGGCAACTATTACTCAATCCTACAATATCAATCAAAAGAAAAACGCAGGAAGGACAATACAATTTAAGATACAATAACTTAGTAAAAATGGCTAGCCGATAAACAAAAATCAAGGAATAATGGAGTCAACATTACTCACTTGCGAAGAACTTGAATATCGGGTTTCCCCCAAGTGAAAGGCTCAGTTGATTTGTCCACTTGTGGGGAAGTATATGCAGAAATAACTGCATCACTTGGAAAAGAAGATGGAATGTGCCAGTTCTTGCTCACATTTCTCTGTATAATATTAACAGTTTAAGACTGATAATACTCAGAAAATGGGAAGAATAGATTAATTTCATCAGAAACTTTGCACGATGGAGAAAAGTCTATGGCAGAAACCAAGTTCTTACATGCTTATCCATAAAAATCTTCTGTATCTCTTGAGTGTTATTTTCAGCTTGTTCTTGCTCATGACCAAGGGGAATGTTATGTCCAGAAGAACTGATTTCTTCCATGTTGCTATTTGCACAATTTCTATCATTGCCACCACCTTTTGACCCTTCCTTTCTCAAACAAGAACCATTTTGATCAACAAACTTTCCTAGAATGGTCAGATCTGGTGATTCAATCCACTCCCGAAATTTCTTAAGGCCTTCCTCTTCAGGGAATGCATTCACGACCTCAATAGCATTAACAATGCCAATTCCACTACAAAAATTACAACTCATTAAAGTCCATACGGAAAGATAAAGAAATCGACAACCCAAGTACAAGAAAATCTGTTACTTGATCTCCCATTCTTAATAATCAGATATAATGTCATTCAAGTGTTAGCAAATTACATACAGAAAGCTCAGGTGTAAGAACAAAACTAAAAATGCTAAATATTATCACCGAGTATGCAAGAGGAAAAAAAAAGGGAACCAAAAAGAAATCGTCACTATAAATTACCTAATACCCTCGGTATAATCACTCCCAAGAAGTAAAGCCATGCGAATTAATTTTTCTCTGTCTAGGCCTAGCTCTTTTTCAACATCCTGAGAGGGGAAAAAAAGTATGAACACAAAAAACAACCTTTATAGTCTCCCACGCATACAAGGAGACTTGCTAAGTAGAAACGAAGATGTATAAATTGCAAAATCATACAAAATAACTCTGGCCAAATACATATCAACAAATAACAGTAAGCAAATGATACATACCAAATAAGAATCAAATGTTATATGAATTCTTAAATTACAGGGAATATATATATAATCCAGTATAAGAGAATTGCAGAAGATGAAGAAAGGGATCCTGGGAAATTTGGCAGGGAGGACAAGCGGGAGTCAGGAACTACAAACATTCTACCATACGCACCTTCATGAAGTATGTCTCAACATACTTGCGGTCATCAAATATATTTTTGTACACACTTCGCGACCCAAACAAGAATACATCAGAGTCATCAGTCACAACACCATCAACAAGATTTGCAAGTTCCATGTAAGCACATTGAGCTTCTGCTTCCATCGGTGCAATAATATATGGCAAGCCAAACATCTGCAACAGTTCCTGCATATATCAGAAGACAAAATTAATACCAGTATGCTTAGTTTACTTTCTTCAAGGAAAAAATTATAGAGCAATACCGCATGGTTCTTAGAGAACCTAGTTCTATGCGAAGTAAACAATTTTATAAAATAATTACCAGTCGTCTGACAAATCAAACAGAATCTCCAAACACTTATTCAGCACATGATTCAGATATCTACTTCTAAAAATGTAAATCGAAACTCAATATGGTTTGGCAGTATGAACTGTTTGTAAATTCAGTTCAATTTTTAGAACATTCATAATTATTTTATTATTATTTTAGTTCACAAAGAACAATTAGGTTCTCTGTTAACCATGAATGATTTCCAAAAGTTATAATGATAAATCTCACTTTACATTAAGATATAATTATAAAATAAAGATCCACATTCAATGGGAAACAGGCATTTCTGAAATCAAATCAAAAGAAAAAAAAAATGTAACCTAATTCACCCTCCGTTTTCTTTATATAGGCATAACTCATCATTCACCATTATTAAGAAAAAATAAAGCAATAATCCCCTTCCCCCTCAAATTTTCTGTTTACCCTTAACTTCCCAATGCAAATTGTACTTTTGTCACCACTACCAAAGCTGTAATAGACTTTTCACATTTTCACCAACTCTCCCCAGTTACCATAAATGGAAATTGTGCATATAAATAATACACACAAAATGAAAATTTTGACTATATAAACAATATGGAGTAATATAGATTAGAATTCAAGTCAATTTAATAAATCCATCATAGAATTTCAATCACATTCAGCAAATATAACATTAAAAAAGAAATAGGAACACAAGCATCTTAAAACTGCTTATCATTGCAAAAAAAGACCAGAGTTCATTGACCTATGAAGAACCTTAAAGGCGCTTCTAGTAAATTTTATTCTTCAATAGATGAGGTCCTTCAGGATGATGGCATATCGCCTGTGGTATAAATTAGCAAATTTTATCCCTCAACAGATCTTGATTGTGGGATATTGTCCTTTAGACCAATAAAAAAACAAACACTGGAAAATATTTAAATGTTTACAAATAGTGAGTTCAAGTCATACAGCTTCACTTCTCTTTTAGGAGGGCATTTAACTGTAGTGCATGCATTTATGCGCTCAATGTACAAATTTATGACTTTCTTGAGAAATTATCAGATACCAAAACCAATTATAAGTTGAAGCCTGCAAACAAATCAACCATATCTTATCTATTTTTTGATGTAAAGAGAGGATATTGGATATAATCATATACTGGAAACAAAATTAAGAAAAAGTTAATTATCCACAAATTCATTAATTGATTTAGAAAATAAGTCAAACTGAAGTTGAAGCACATGCCTGACATTCTGCAAACATCTCACTACTAACTGATTCAGCATACCGCTCCAGCTTCTTCTGTTTGTCTCCCAAATTCATGCGTTCTTGATCAAGCATCAATAGTTCCTCCTGCAAACTGGACTCTGCACAACTGGCCTGCACATTCTCATTTCTTCCAAATTTATCCATGCATTTTTCATCAACCTGCTGATCAGTAGTTTTTTCTCCAGCCAAAATGGGTTCAACATCAGTGCCAACTGTTGGATTTTTGGATGGCTCTACGATGGGTGTAGAAGAGTTAGTCATTTTAACTGAAAGAAGCAAAGGTTCACTTGTTTCCTTGTCATTCGCCAATGTTGATGCATCTTCGTCCATTTTCCTTCCCAAATCATCAACAGATACATCATAAGGCACTTTGCCAGATTCTGATTTACATACATCAGAACCATGCCCTGAAGCTATCTTCCTTGAGGTAGATAACTCAGCATCCTGAACCAGTGTATCTGAAGGTAGCTCCACAGTCTTCTGGACCTCCTTTGCTTTTAAAGGAGCAACTAATTCTGAAGATGGCTTTCCTCTGCACAGATTCCCTACTACACTTTTGTCTTCGCTTGATTGTATAGTACTGGAACCCAGACCTCTTTCATTTGATGCTGTGTTCAGGATGCTTGTGTTATCTAGATCTTGAACTTCAGACAATTTCAACTGTCTCCCTGAAGAAGAAGAGACTTCTGAGACATCAGATTGATCAGCATTTTCCAGCTTTGGACTTGCCAAAATTGCAGGCATGTGTTTATTTTGTTGGATAACAACCTTCTCAAGCAGAGTTAACCCACTTGTAATATCTTCACGATCAACGAATCCCTCAAAAGCATTTTCTTCAGAGCACGTAAGTTTTTCATGTTCAAATGATGCATGATTCAATTTCTTACCCCCAAAATCCTCAAGACTTCTCTTCAGTGCTTCCTGCAAAGCAGCCTCCTCCTCCAAATAACCTTTGGAAGCTAATTTTGCAGATTCAGATGGGATTGAAGCATTCCCAACATCACAAACTCCTTCCTCCCACTCCACTTCACTATCATCTCCATTGTTCCTTTTCTTAATTGGGGGATTACTTTCTAATCCTGCATCAGAATTATTACCTTTAACTTCAATAATTCCTTCCTCCCAATCACTATCTGAAATAGAACCGGAAGGCTGTCTTCTTAGTGTACCATCATCAAGTGAAGAGATTGTAACTGATTTTCCTGCTGCTAAAGAACTAAATATTTCATCACCACTGTCCAAACCCTTATTTTCACCATCAACTTCAAAAGATATCTCCAAAACACTGTTATTATTTAGGGTGGACTGCTCGTTCAATTTAACAGAGACACCATTGTTGTCACTTGAACTTTTTTCATCCTGTTTTTTAGAAGGAATTTGTTTTGTTGAACCAATGCCATCTCTATTAACCTCAGACTGAAGACTTGCAGTCTTGTTTGCATGTGCTCCCTCCTTTTCAATCTCTTTTATTAAATCCAAGTTCCTCTGCAAATCACGGGTCATGCGCATCCCCATAGCTCTCAGTCTACTGACTCGAATACGACCCCTTTCATCTAGGTATGTCTCAACATCTTCATCAAATATCCCTCCAGATTCATCTGGTACCAATTCGGCCACAGTACTAGACTTAGTAGTAGGCAAGACATCATCTGCAGAATCTGAAGACGAATGCTTCCTTGGTCTCTGTTGTAGATCACTTCCATTTCTACACGCTCCAGCAGATGTCAGCAATCTAACACATGCAAAATATGAAGGTCAGTAGAACACACTATATGAATGGAGTTGAAATCAAAAAAAATAATTTTTCATGGGTCATGAGAATGTAAAACAACGTATAAAGTGACAAGAGCACAATTACTAACTGTTTGTCCCCAGTAAAGGATGACGAAAAGATAAATTCTCTGTTAGCTTCAGACGCTATCCTTGAAGTCTGAACACCACCTACACCCTTACCAGAAGTAGCTTTCTGCACTTGATCTATCTCCCGACGGAAAGCGACAGTTTTAAGGTAGGACTCAATTTGTAGCTCAGAAAATTGTTCTGGTGCCTAGATGGACATCAAACAACCAATAAGATAAATCTATAAGACTAGGAGAAGCGCTCATCAATGTCACACATCCTTGTGAAGCATGACAAAGAAACACATTGAAGAACTGACCTTCTTGACTTTCTGGTACCTTTGTCTATTTTCAGCCATCAACCTCTCTCTCATCTGTATAACAGAAGGTGTTGAATTAGCATCAAAGGATAATGCAGCAGAGCAATCTGAAAACTCCTTATTCAATAAGGAATCACATTAAGAAGTTGTAGCTAAAAATTTACCTGAACAAGAAGATCAAGCTGAATTGATGGTGGCAGAGCTGCCAAGACAGCTGGATCTACTCTCCCACATGTTTCAGGCTGCAAAAGTTAAGATTAAATGAAACAACCACGATTCTTGACACTGGACTATATACAACCTGAGAAACAGTCAGAACTTCACAACCCCCAAAAGTGAAGTCAACCTCTCAAACAACTAGAGGTGCTATATATATATAACGCATTTTGAAATACTGTCCACCAGAACCAGCAATTTAAATCTTTTTTGTGGTTATATTATCTATACAAACTTCTTATTGATTTTGAAATCATTTTATATTTTCAAAATTTATCTATTTTCTGCACCTAAAATTGCTTTGACATGTATCTTGACCTTGTGACTTGCTGTAGGCTCCTTCACCTTAGAAAACTTTGCCCTTTTTAATAACAATGGCAGAGAAACCAATAACTAATAAAGCTGCAATCTAATTATAACAAATTGAAAAGATTTCATATTTTCAGATGGTGTAAGCATACCAGTATCATTTCCTCATCTTCGCCTCCAGTTTCATCCTCAAAGAGAGTTGCATCACCAGATGTTGAGGCATTTTTATTTAATCTCTCATCTTGTTCAGCTGCAATAGATGCTGCCAGCCTGGACAAACTCACCAGAATAATCAATGATACATTCAACCAAACTTGAAGTACTGATATTGACAGAATATCACAACAGCTTACATCTCATCTAGCTTTTCCTGGCTGTGTTTGTCGGATAGATCCTTTTTCTCTGAATTACTCACTTCCATATCCATCAAATGATCTAGCAAAACCTCCTTGCCTTTTGAATTACCCTTGTGATCCTTGCTCCAGTTTCCAGGATCCTATTACCAACAAAGAAAAGAAATTAAATGATTAGCATCAATCCTTCATATGGGATCTGAGAAAGGTAACTAAGAATCAGCCAAGGCTGTAGTGAGTAGTGCCTTTTGGCTTTATAAGTTTATGTTACTTCATTTTAGCATAATTATTCCTTTCATCCAGACAGCTTAATCCATAAGGCCAAGATAAAAAATGACAACAAAATCCAATCAACTAATGCCGCTATTAAATATTCTTATATAAAAAAGATTAGGATTAGAAACAGGATACACCAAATTTAGGAACAATGAATGCCAGTACCATACAATAGATGATATTCAGAGAACAACAAAAAGTGAATGACAAAGTACTTAAAAAGCGAAAAGATAAGTTATTGTTATTTAGCATATGGCCTACATCCACAGGTTGAGCACCAAAATCCACTAGTAATCAAAAGAGAAATTCACACAGAGAAGTGAATCTCCCAAGACATAACACCTCTTATGCATGTGTATACTAATTGGACCAAAAAGTCCATAAGCCAACCCCAACCACACCCTGACCTCAAAAAATTCCACAAGTTTCAGTCTAGGGATTGAATGCACACACAAAGGAATAACACAAAAGTACCACATCCAAATAATCAGTCTAGGCATTGAATGCACCCACAACAACTCAAAGGAATAACGCAAAAGTACCACATCCAAATAAAATCCACAGTTTCAATTCATGTAAAATTACAGTAATCGAGATTAAGCAGTCAACAATTCTGAGTTTCTGTGAAAACATTTTCATACGCTAATCAACTTGCGAACATATACATACAAGAACTAACCTTTTTGACTCCTTGAGTTCCGCTGTTGTCTGCAGTAGACCTCTCTCTATTCTAACCACAGATACCATCATCAAATTAAACCATGGCAAAACAAAGCAGCAAAAATGAAAGCTGAAGAACCAGACCTGAAAAGCACCAGTAACCTTACATACAAGAACTCACTCTTACCAAAAGATCAAGCTGCATGGATGGGGGCAGAGCAGCCAAGACAGCAGGATCTACATGACCGTGTGTTGCTAGCTGAAAAAATAAATATAGAAATTATAACAATTATGCATTTTGAAGAAAACACAATAGATGAATCTTTAACAACAATTTAGAAACATTTTCTTTGCTGAGAAAGAGCCTTAGATCATGACACAGTTGCACTAGCAAAGAAAGAAAATAAATTAAGCATCCAAAATATTTATCACTTCAGAACACTTCACCTTCTAGACCTAGAGTAGTTTACTTCTATTATGTTTCTCAAACTTCCCAAAATTAAGAATTCTAGCAAACTGTAAATAAGGTTAAAATATTGTATGGTTTACCAATATGATCTCTTCACTATCATCACTATCCTCTGCCTCCCCAGCAGGAACTGCAGCAGCAGATGTTGAAGCATTGTTAGTTAAATTCCCATCTTCCTCAGCTGCAATGGATGCTGCCAACCTAAATCAACTCATTAAACAATAAAAAATGCTTACAAAACAAAAGTCAGAACTATTATTATAGCTACCACCATGTACCATCTTACATTTCATCTAACTTTTCCTGATCATAGCTCTCTACATCATAATTCTCTATGTTTTGACCCTCCAAATGTGTTTGGTTCGCCAAAATATTATCATCCCTAGAATCAGTTTTCTGGTTTTTTATCTGGTTCTGAAGATTCTTCTCCAATTCCTTTAGCCTCATTGTCTTGAGCTATCACCAAAAATCAAACAGAAACAAAAATTTTCAATTAGAAAGCCATACATAAAAAACCTCAAAAGAACCAATTTTACGCTTTCTAAAAGTTATAAAACAACAAATTTCTGATACATTGTGAACTCAATATACGTTTTGCAATCCACAAAACTACAAAAGTCTTATCACTAAGGGAATAGTTACGTCAAATAAGTTGATAAAGAATTCCACCGCCATTTCAAGCAAATAATTACAGCAAACTGCCGAAAAATATTTCAAAATAATTATTTTACAGTACCAACTCACATGATTAAGGAGTAATTTCTCAGCGGTCTTGCGAATTTTAGCCTGGGCGTTCTCTCGCTGTCTCCGTCGAGCAATCACGGTGCGCCGCTTGAGAGCGGGCGTTCCACCGTCGAAGACGAACACAGGTTTAGTTCTCAAATATAGGAGCTTGCAAATTCGCCTAAAGAACCCCAGTAAATGCGCGTTTCGTACCATTTCTCCCTTCTCGTCTCTCATCGCCTTCATGAATTGAATCATCCATATACTCGCATCTATAGAGATAAAAGAAAAAAAATGGAAATTGAGCCAGAATCATTAGATTCATTAATTTGAATTATCAGGAGCAGTACTGGGGC
>CATIWJ010118523.1:0-20372 GCA_949640765.1 Croton laevigatus | reverse complement strand
CCATACAGTAATTAACTATTTTACTATGATAAAATAATTATATTGTGTTTTTAAAATGAAAAAAAAAAATATAGATAATAAAAGCCTGAAATAAAATTACTTAATTATTTACATAATAAAGACAAAAAATAAATTAGTAATTACAAAATAAACAGTTGGACAATTAAAAAAATTATGAACCTGGTTATAAATCTACAATAAAAGAAAAAGAGTTGATGAATATTGGTTGCAGCACTATGACAATACAAATCTCTAGTGCGAAAATCATCTAACGGTGGCAAATCTCGTGCGCATATGGCTGCAAATCTCGTCCGCATATGCGCACGAGCTTATACTAGCCATTCCCTAAAATTATTACTTTTAGTTCCCTTCAACTTAACGGAAACATTAACATCCAGTCATTATAATTTCAAAAGTAATTGTATTTAAAAGATTTTCATTGAGATTAATTTTATTAAATTCATGAGAAATGAAATAGTTTCCCATGCATTTGCATATAATTTATCATTATAGTTGCATGAACAATCTATACAAAAACCTGAATAAATGTTAAATTTAACCAATTTCCAATCACAACTAACTTTATTGAACAAAAATTTCAATTTCACATTATTTCTTGAATTTCCCTCAGCATCTGAATCAAATACAAAATATCTTTGTATACCATGAATTCTTCCATGGAACAAAGCCAATATAGATTTCTGTATCAGGAATCCAACCAAAATTCAACAGGATTATGTAACAGGAAACAAACCAGTCTGTTAAAACAAAAGTGGGCGCTTTTCCTTCATGCAGCATTGACCTATTCTGGAAACTTTGCTTTGATGCTGCTCAACAGCATATTTCAGGTTCCTTTATCATCTAATATAATCATCCACAAAGGCAAACAGATCACAAGCAGGTATCAAGATTTGTAACACAAACTAAAAGGCATTCAGTATTTCAAATTTCATAAAAACATGTTCAGGACTCGGGAGTCTCATCTCAAAACTAATATTTGTTCACTCTTACTCATTTTCAGTAGGAATACAAGCCTGAAATTTTCATACCCACTCATCTTCACACTCTCTAAGTGTGAATATGCATCAACTTATTTGATTAAAGCATTGCATACAGAAAATAAGCTCATAACTCGTATCTACTCTAGACTCTAAAAACATAATAACATGGAACAAAACAGGCAGATTCTCGGCCTACTAATGCTTCACATGTAAATTGGATGATTTAATTTTGATAAAGAATACAATCATCATGCTGCTCCAAGATAATCTATATGCCTATTCCTGTTTCCCAACAATGAACACAAAAAAGAAAAAACTTTGGTGTCAAATGCAGTTCAATAACAAAGGTAACATACCCCTTGACCGGAAAGAAGCAAGTGGAGTATGATTAGAGGGCTCGGCGCATATTGTTCTTTGGTTTCTTTACAAAACTTAATCTTATCTGCTTAAGACGCCTCCTTTTCCTAGCTGTTTTCTCAGGCAATGTCAACCTCTTCTTCCCTTTCTTTGCAGGCTCTGGTTTCTTCAAAAACCTTGGTTCCACCTTGTACTGCTTGGGAGTGACAGACACCCCATTACTCAAAGCTTCATTAAAGAGAGTATTTGCTTTATCAAGTCGATTATGAGCACACCATTTCCCAATCAACAACTCGTAAGACTTTGCTCCAGGTTTACAGCCATCTGCCTTCATCATCTCAAATATGCTCATAGCATGCTCAATCCTCTCAATACCACACAAGATTTTCAAAAAGCTATAATAAGCTTTCTTATCAAGTTTATCCCCATATCCAGCACTCTTCATTCTGTCAATCATTTCGTCTCCTTCTCCGACTCTCGCAGCTTGATACAAGCTCTTAATTAGAACAAGAAAAGTAGTATCATCAGCTGCACACCCCCATTCCCTCATCCTATAGAACAAATTCAAAGCATCCTGAGTTTTTCTCATCTTACACAGATTATCAATTAATACATTAAAAGTTTCGAGATTTCTTGGAACCCCTCGAGTGTCCATTTCCACTAACACCTTCTCTGCCTCAGAATGCAATCTAAAAGGCTCTTTTAACCTACAGGTTTTGCAAACACAATTAAGGATTGAATTATAAGCCATTGGACCAATCTCAAAACCACCTCTATACATCTCCCCAGCCAATCTTTTAGCCTCTTCAAGCTTCCCATCAACACACCAACCTTTAATCAACAGATCACAAATAAGCTCGTTAGGGAAAATCTCATTAGCCAAGTCCTTCACCATTTTCTCTGCGTAACTAGCATATCCATTATCACATAAATTCTTCACTATCAATGAAAGAGACTCCTTATCTCGCTTAAATCCGTAATCTTTTTCCATCCTATCAAACAACCCAACCACCTTAGTGGGTCTTCCTGCTCGTATAAGCCTATCAACCATAGATTCCAAACATTTAGGACCAGCAACACCTATAAAACCACGAAGAAGCTCATGGGTCGATTGGAAATCCTTCCTTCGACCAAAGTAATCGACAAAATACGAGATCGTTTCATCCGTGTGCTTAAAACCGACATCTTCGACTAACCACTGATGAAACTCTAGAACGTTACGCCCAGCATCGGGAGAGAGATTGAGAGTTTGCAAAACTTGCGAAGGGGATATGGAGCCGACGAGGGGTTGGTGGAAAGATTGGAGTCTGAGTAAAACCGGAAGAACGCCAGGTTCGTCTTTTTTAAGAAGCTCTGCAGATAGAGTTTGAGCGATGGGATCTGGGTCATGATTAGGAGTTAGAGTTTGAGAGGAGAAAAGCTTACAAAGAGAAAATGGGCATTTGTGGAGATTGGTGGAAGCAAAATAGGAAGAGATAGAGGAGTGGGTTAGCGGTGGTGCGACACAGTAATGGTGGAGGAGGCGACGGAGCTGCATTTTTTGAGAGAGTGTAGAGAAGAAAAACCCAAAACCCTGATATTGGAAAAGGGCAAGGCGACGAGAGATGCGTTACCCAATTTTAACATGTTATTTTTGAATAGAATGGGTCCAAGGGTAAAAAACTGCTAAGTGTAATAGTTAAAAGCAATGGGGGCAGACACGTAAATCTATCGTTTGCCTTTGCTTTCATTTTTGTCTCCGTCGGAGCTAACTCCGCCGACAACTGGGGAACTCTTGTTCCTAACTTCGCATCTCCACAGAAGTTCACAATGAAAAATGCAAATCTTTATAATCATTTATAAATCCAGATATTGGATCTCGCTTTTGGAACATGTTCAAATTTGCAGTCCTTATTTTTGCAGGTGAAATGCAGAAAAACCTTTGTTGCAGAGAACTGTAATTGTAAGTATTGGACCATAGGATCGGAATATTATATTAAAATTCGTCTCTCATTTGCTTATTCAAGAAATTTTGACGTTGTTTTCCCTTTGTTTTTTCCTGGAAATATAGCGGTCAGGATTAGATATGGGAAGTACTGTGGAGTAGGGTGGAGTGGCTGTCCTGGTGAGAAACCTTGTGACGATCTGGATGCCTGTTGCAAGATTCACGATGAGTGCGTTGAAAGGAAAGGTATGAAATGAATTTGCTATGTACTTAGCGTATTTGAGTGCGTTGCTGGTTTTATATCGCCATTTGAGATGCAATGTTCATTTCTTGAATTTGAAATTCGTTAATTCTAATGCCACCATTTTATGTGATTCTAATTTTAAAATATTGCCTTGCTGAAGTGAACTATTGTTTTCTCTTGTTTTGATTCAATACAAGGAAAATATGAATTCTATAGCACCACAGTCTTGTCCATGTGTTTGAACAGAATATTTAGTTCTTCTATTAGAGAAAGTAAGTATTGCAATTTTAGGAGTATGCCACTTGACCTGATGGGGAAGAAAAGAAATAATATGAGAATCAGAAGCAGAATAACTTGGAATTGCAAATCTCAAATGATCATTTTGATATCTGATAAGTGGTATATAATCAAGAAATATTAGGAAAGCAGTGTAATCATGACATTATAGTAAAGCACTATTTGATCAGCAATTGCTTGATCTGAGCGTTGATCATAGATGATATTTTACATCATGATGATTGAGGTCATGCTTGGTTGATAGTAATAAGTAGAGATGAAATGTGTCATTTGCCTGGTATGCTGCTCAATTCTTTATGCATTAGTTACATTTCCTGTTTAGTTTCTCTAACAAGATTAGTTGGTACTTGGTAGTAATACATTTTTATTCCAGGTTTAATGAGCATTAAATGCCACGAGAAGTTCAAGAACTGCATAAAGAAAGTGAAGAAATCTGGAAAGGTTGGATTTTGTAAGGATTGCACTTATGAACCTGCTGTCCCTACTATGCTAAAAGGTATGGATATGGCAATTTTGCTGAGCCAGTTAGTTTACCCCAAGGGACGAACTATGATTTTTCTTACCTTGTGCCATTTCTTTCACTCACCTATTCTTTCAAGAAATCATGGAAAATGGAGAATTTTTCTCCCTGAACCTACATTACTATTTGTAAAAGGAAAATATATGTAACCATTTTTCCGGAAGGGAAAAAAAGTTTCTTAGTTGAGTACTAATATCACGAAATTGTAATTTCCTTCCTGAATCCACATAATATAAGTTTGGCCATTTACTTCTCATCTTTTTGAGTTCCTTCAATCATTTATTATATGTGGTATTTACTATTACTAAATACTGGCATGATGATTTACAGAGGTTCATTACAAAAGAGAAATTATGAATGCCTGAAGGCAGGCAGGAAACAAATAAACTAATTATGATGGTTGACTAATAACCATATATTGGCAATTCTATTAAGTTTTATCATGTTCCTGATAACAACTACTATCATATATAATCTCTTTTGCTGTGAAGCCCTTTCCCTTGGATATTCATTGAGATAGAGTTAATGAAAATAGCATATGTAATTAAATTTTCAGCCTTGGGTTGGGAATATGCTGGAAAATCAATGTGATGACAAAAGGGATATGTAGATATGGGGTCGGAATCTGTACAAGGGTGTCAATGTGCTTCCCCTTGCTTTGTGGGGGGTGATTTTACATAATAATTTTTTTTAATCTTTTCCCCCTTTTTCTGCTGCATGACGCTAAACTGCTCTTGCAGGAATTTGCAGTTCTAGGATCTCATTTTTTTGCGCTTAATTTAGCTTCAGGATATGCACACTTAACACACTCCACACGTTTGCACATAATTCAAGTGTTAGAATGTCTTGGAACCATAGTAGTACATAGTTAGCTAAGTATCAGGAAAAAATATTTAGCAGGAAATTTATCCTAAATATGATGCCTGGCTGGCTTATGTATTTTGCTGGATAACAAAACTAATTCTGGTTTCCCCTTCCCATTTTGTTAATTGTATAACGCATTAGCTTTCAGCTCGATTATTTTCCGTGTCTCATATATATATGTTCGTGAGTTAAGACATCAGATTTACATTTAGTCCGCAACACGGCCATAAGGCAAAAATTTCTGTCCTTAGAGCCAACTACTGGTCATGTTTGGACAAGCGGAACTAACCAAGCAAAAGACTGGATCCACGCCAAAGTATTCTGGTATGGTTCTGGTTCTTTCATGCTTACTGTGGAGATATTAGAACTGGTCTGAAATCCTTATTTCTGGTAGAAAAAACAATAAAGAGGTGCAAATTGCTCACTTCCCTGGTAGGCCAACCTGATTGTTATGTTTATATTGTTTATGGAAAGGACAAAAATGAATGTTTATGTTTTACAATGAAATCATGACCTTTTAAACTAGGGTCATCATGGCTATTTATACCTTGAACAGTTCAAGGTTGCAACCAATCACCTTTGTTTGTCCTCTTAGTTTATCTTTTCAGTTCATGCCATTTTCCATGATTACAAATTTCCAATTGTTGTTTAGCATGTGTTGTTACTTACTTACAATTAAGTACTCTAAAGTAATCCAGGATTCTTGTTGGTAGTCAAATGAAATCTTCATATTAAAGCAAAGAGCAACAGTTCGATCACGCATTGATTTTTGTGAACTTTCTTCAGGCAAGTTTGGTTGATCCGACTTCAATCTTTATGCAGTATTATTATTCTTATTGTCATTCTAGAATGTCACATCTGTAGGGTAACAAGTCAAAATATGTCCAATTTTAATTTTATTTAATGACTATTTGTTAATATCAAAACAGATGTTCAATCATGAACTATTGTTTGAATATTTGTGATTAATTTTTGAACTTAGAAGGTGGGCTACAAGTTTTCCCATTTTCTTTTTCACTTTTGTGCATGATAATTAAATTGGGATCTTGCTGTTTTTATCCATTTCAATTATTTCTGGAATAGGGTGTTTAACAAGCCACTATTAATTGTAATGGTGAAGGGTATATTAAATTGAAATGCATGAAGTTTGAGGTGCACAAGAACCATGAAGGAAACTTCTTTCTCAATCAAATGGAACCATACTCTTAACTCTAATATGGGTTTCAACTGCTTTATCTTGTTTGAGTTTCTGTAATTATTTATTTTAAAAGTTGTTTCCTTTAAATGATAAAAATGAGGTTCCATAGAACCATTTAGTTGATTGAGATGGACTTAAGTTGTTTTTCATATGTATTTTCTGCATCTATTTTGGTTTTTGTTGTATCGCTTGGTGAGTCCCTTTATTTGTTGGTAATTGCTTTTGTAAAGAAATGGGTATTTAGTTTCTATTTTGTTTAATTAGTTTCTCGTATTTTGAATTTGATTTCTTTCAAATGAACCTAAATTGTTTGAATCCTGTGGATCATTGTGAAATCAATGGCTGCCTCTGCAATGATGAAGACCAACAATGAGCCCAGTTAAAAGTCGATGATTCCTGGCTCTTCTCTTGTGCAGGGAAAAGGCTATTGATGCATTGATAGCTTTTTTACGTGCTGCCAACACTGATGTTGGAAGGTTAAGAGGTTTTTTTGCTTGTATAATATTGATCTGTTTGTTTTTTATCAAAATTTCTGCATTAATGGTTTTTTTGTGTGTTTATGAATTTTAAAATTTAGAATCATTAACGTGCAAGTATTCCAAGGAAATTTGTGATGTTATTGTGGCAAAATACCTTACAGGTCAGCCCAAACAGTAAAGAAGGCTCAAGCAGCATTCATGCTTTGGGTGGAGCTTGAGGCGGTTAAGTTTTCTGGGTAGGCACACTAATGCAACAGATAAAATAGAATTCTGCTTTTGATTGGTCATATGCTAATTTTTGTAGCACTTTGATGGAATATAAGTTCACAATGTATTTCCAAAATGTGGGTATTTTTTATGGGATAACTTTGTGGAATATGATTGAATAAACTCTTAACTAATGAATATTTAAATTTCTAATTCTAACAAAACCAAGCAGATATTTTATTTTGGCAATTCTTCTTTTTGTTTGTTCTGTTTTCAGTGTTGGATTGTGTTTCCCATTCGAGTTTTAATTGCATTTCATGCTTGCCTTTCCTAACAATGTGAATTACACACTAGGAGACTTTCAATGATTATGACATTGTGAAAGAACTTATAAGAGAATGGTATTCCTTCAACTGTTGCTATGGGTTTTTCTAGGTATTTCAATATGAGATTGCTTCAAAGATTTTCTTAACGTATAATAGAAAAAGATTCTGTGATATTTTTTCCCTTTTTTTTTGTTCTTTTTTAGTCCTTATTTGTTCGTGCTTTGTGTACCTTAGCAGATATCAAATATCTATTTATGAAGTAGGCCAGTCACATATTGAGCAGCGTTCCTGCATTTACTTCAAAGTTCCCGATCAAGGAAATAGATGCGCAGTTAAATGTAGCACAATCTTCCAGCTATATTTGTGCTACTATTTTAGCAGCAAATGGACGGGTCATTTGACAAGAACAATTAGGCGTTTCTACTACTTGTTGCACTTACCAGTGACTTGGCATGAATGATTCTTAGACGAATATAAATTTCATTTCTATAAGTTGTGTTTCTGCATCAACCTGCATGGACTAGTTAATTAGTGTTCAAACCTCTTTATTGAAGAATGTAAAAACGAAATGGCTTAACCGACAATAGTGCATCACCTTGAAGAAATGAGTACATGCTGTGGAGTTAAATACAAATTTCAAAACAATTCCTGTATTTTAGATTTAATTTAAAAAAAAAAAAAAACACATGAATTTTACTTTTCAATTTTTTAAAGTCTCTTTCACATCATGTGCAGGAACCTATTCTATTTTCACCAACTTTTGATATTACTTTCAGATGAAGATGATTGTGTTTGATGCAGAATTTGGGTATATATGTAAATTAAAGAACTGATGGTTTCATCATATTCAAAATCTTCAATTGGTTTCTTTCATTTGGTTACCATCCGGTAATTCATATTCAAGATCTTTAAATTGGTTTCTTTGAGATCACTATCTAAATTTGAGGTCAGCTATATATTGTTGCTGAAATTCTTATTTATTTATTTTCTTGTCATATAGATGCATTTTTCAGAATTTTGGGCTTGAATTTCTAGTGTTTTCTTACAATTTATATATTTGTATTTTACATTTTTATTATACTTGTTAGATTAAAGCAAATTGTTGCTTGTGATTTTAATATTTGAAAGAAATTGTTGGATTGAAGGAGAGGACTGTGGAGGTTGTTAATGACATTCAAATTGAGAATTGGAATAAAGAGTATAAGGGGTTTAAAAAGCAATGGCCAAGGGAACGATCGTTAGAGTCTTCTTTATTAATCTTCTCTTGCCCTCGCCTATTCACATTAGCTAATATTTCTTATACTATTTTCAAAAACTTGGACGTCTCAAAAACCATGTTTGTTCCATTACCATAGGTACTTTTGCATCAAATACATGCTATTTCTATGGAGTTTGGTCATAGCTGACAAGTGATCTTTATTTTTCTTCTAAATTTTCAATGAAATAAAATTAGAAAATTAATAAAAAAAATAAT
Source organism: Croton laevigatus (assembly GCA_949640765.1). Lineage (NCBI taxonomy): Eukaryota > Viridiplantae > Streptophyta > Magnoliopsida > Malpighiales > Euphorbiaceae > Croton > Croton laevigatus. The sequence continues at coordinate 11,481 of CATIWJ010118523.1, read as the reverse complement.
TCAAATGTTGAGTAGAGAGATGAGCATTGAAATGTGTGTTTGATGGTTTTAGAAACTTGAAATGTGTTTGATAATCATCAAAATAATCCTTCCCTTTCCCCCCTTTCTTGCATTCGTCCCTAGAGAATGGAAATTTAGAATCTTTTTTGTGCCTTGGGCATGGGGTTTTTGGTTGCTGCATGCATTTATGAATTGAATTTTGCTGTGTTTCATTTGTTGATGTGAAAATGTGAGGTATATATTCTTTTTTTCAGGCTTTTGAATTTTATGAGGAACCAAGTGCTAACAATTATTTGTGATTCTACAGATTGGAAATGGTAGTGTATTGAAACAGGTGAATCTCACAACTTGAATGTTTAAGATATTTGGAAATAACTAGGAGCGCAATTATGGATCTATTGTAGTGGTTTGCAGGTCCTTATAAAAAAATATAACTGACCTGCATAACAAGTATATGGCATATGTGAGTGTTTCCAAAATCACTCACTCTTCCACAAGGTTTGTGATAAGCTGTAACTATACTTGTCTATGTTCTGTAATCATCAGTGTCTTGAAATATTTTCTTGTTCCTTTTCAAGCGCATAACTATCGGCAACATTTTTAATAAAATTCTCAAGAAGGGTAGAAGCGAGAAAACTGAGTGATGAATTCATAGAACAAAAAAGCTGGAGAAGGTAAGTTTCAAGGTTTATCTATTTTCCGTCTTAAGAAATTCTCTCTAGTTGTGTTTGGATGGGTTTGTTTCCTCAGAACAACTGAGAATAACCAATGAAATCCATTTTCATTGTATGGTTTATTGTACAGGTAGTGAAGCTGCTAGCATATATAAGTGATAAAGTCCTCTTTGGTGAATTCTATCGAAAAACCCAAACTATATGGGCTTCATTTGATAGGAATAATGGGCCTAGCCCTTACATTGTTTACAAGCGTAGAAAGAAGGTTGGAGAGCAAGAAAAGAAAAATGCTACCTCATCAGTTAGTTAGGATAATAGTACTATTATATATAGAGGGAATGATTATAATACAGGGTATCCTTTTGTTATTTGCCTATTTTTGGACAGATTATTCTATACTGGCTTTGCCTGGGGATTGTTTTACAGTCTGTATTCATCTTCCTTGTATTCCATTTCTTTCATTAATATTAGTCTCCGTTCTTCTTGGATCAATTTACCCGATTGTTCTGTTGTTTTTCATTTAGTTCATTGTTGATGCAATTCACTTCTCTATCATCATTTGTTTCATTTTACTCCATTTGTTCGTAGTACTCAGTGTTGTTTTCCTCACATTTGACAGGAAGAAGCTTGCTCGTCGTCTAATTTTTTTGCGGAGTGCTTATGATGATCATGAAAGGAGTATTCTTACAAAACTGAAATGGCAGTGTGTGGCGGACAGTTCACTCCATTTGATTAGATTGTTTTCCTACTATAATGTTTACTCATGTGGTGATGTCTTGTATGTTTCTCCTCCATTTTTTCAAGTAACTGATTTGACACTTGCAAGAGATAATCAGTCAAGTTTTGAAACATATCTTGGTAATAACCCCAATGCACATTCTGGAATTGATTTATCAGTTACTGTTCTTACAACTAGATTTTAGCCAAGTTATAAATCCTCAGATCCCAACCTTCCTGCGGAGATGGTAAACATAACATCTACGATAGGGATTTCTTTTAAAATTTTAATCTATCCCTGTAATATTGATATTGATGTTCCCTTTACCTTGAAAGCAAATAGCAACCGTTGCAATCTTCCTTTAAATATTTTTTTTCTCAATTTATCTTCCTTCTAAATTGTAAATATCAAATGATCATTACATTCTTTATTTTTGCATCTACTACTTTAATAACCCCTCAGTCGCTCCATCCAAACGAGGGTTAAAGGTAAATTAGGAATGACATATTTGAATACACATCAAGTCGATTGTAATGCAATTCCATTACAAGCATTTTTTTGCAAATATACAGAAACAGCATAGCTTGGCCTTTTGCTTTTGTAAAAATTTAGTCTAAGCAAAGCGAATAAACAACAAATGCTTTAGATTTAGAGCTGCTAGAGTTCATCTAAAGCTGGTCTTATTGGATATTCAAAACCCCTAAGCACTGGCATGCACTTCAAATCTTCTTCTAAATAAGCAGGAATCGACCAGTACCTCTTGTCCCTCCCAAACACCTTAGTCTCAAACTAGTTAAGCTTGGTTACAGAAATCCTATTCTTTTTCCTACCACACAATCTAAACAAAACATTTACACAAACATTTCTGTGGAATTTCATTTTTTTTAAACTGTGAAACCAAGTCTCAATTTCCAATTTGAGTAAGCTTAATTGTGCTATAAAATACAAGTGAATTAGGAAATTCCTAAGGAAAATGGAAAGTCAAGAACATGATGGTAAAAAATATATTTAAGATAAATATTTCTTTTACAAGTGTGTAGAGAGTTAATTGCCAACTAACTCGGGAAAATAATTGAAATGTCGAATACTCCAACCCTACTACTTTGAGACCAAGACTTATGGAACATTTATTGAGAATTACTGAGTGTTTATTAAGCATTGCTGTTTCTTAAAACAATCAAAAGTTATGCAGAGTAAATCTAGTTCAAATCTATAAAGCACTACAAAAATACAAAATTTTTGTAACATTTTGAATCCTAACATTCCACAACAGAAATACAAAATCATCAAATTAAGCAAAACAAACCAAAGAATCTATCTTCCTCGAGCTAAACAATCTCAATCCTTAATTCCTCTTTCGCAACAAATTTAATTTTTCCAAAAATAATCAGAGACCAATTGAAAAAGGAAAGCCAAACCTTGTTCATTTCGTGTGGATGAAACAATACAACCAGTTTCAACTCCGACAAGGCATTCGAAAATGCGAGCAAGGTGAACAGGGCGCTGAGTCAATGACATAGGAGCACAATGAGGCTTAGGAACAGGGACAGGCTTGGAGCTAAGGACCTTAACTGTGAGATTGTGACCACTAATGCCTGGTTTTAGTAAAATGAAAACTGGCTTTATCTCTCTATGGTATCAACCATTACTGAAAGTTTTAATCAAAAGAGAGGATTTTGGGATTAAGAAATGATATCAGACAGTCATTATATTTAGAGTCTAAAATTCAAATTAAAAGTGAAAAATGGATTGAACCCGAGATTTTGAATGAACTAAATCAGATTGTGTACTCCTAAAAATGAAATCGTTAGTACCTGCTTCAGGTCCCTAAGAAATGGAGGCCACAAGCTACACAGATCCAACAGCCACCTCTTCTGCTGGATCTTCAAAATTCGGACCCTTAACATCAAAAACTTCCTTCTCGAATCTGATCTCAACTTGTGAATAATCTTCGTCAGCATCAAAATTACCTCCTTCCTACCCAACTATTCATGGCAGAAAGCATCAACAACTTCTTGGTATTTTTCATACATTTTTTGCCAGCTATAAGCACAAAAAGAAAGAGTAAATATATAAAATTAAAATTTGCATCATTGAAAACCTCGAACAAATGGTGTGCGGGATTTTTCTACCTCACACTCCAGCCATCACGAAGCAGAGAAACTGCGAATGCAGCTCCAGAAAGAGTAAATATATAAAATTAAAAATTGCATCATTGAAAACCTCGACATATGGTGTGCAGAATTTTTCTATCTCACACTCCAGCCGCCACAAAGCAGAGAAGCTGCTAATGCAGTTCCAGAAATGCCAACCAGAATTCTAGGCACAAGTGCATTGTTATCCTCAATTATCTCATTAGTATAAAATGGATCCTTCCATCTGCAACAAAAGCAAAAGAGAAAACAACTTTCAGTCCACCTCAATTTAAATTGCAAAATCCCAAGCGATACAATAAAAACCAAAATAGAGGCAGAAAATACATTTGGAAAATCCCAAGCGATACAACAAAATCCAAAATATACTCTTCATAGTTGACATGGTACAATCCCTCGTAGTCAGTACGATAAATGTCCCCATTGGCAAGAATTCTGGAATCAGTAGGTCTCCATAAATTAAAATTCATTATAGACAATAAATACGCTAATTTTTCATCTGTAATATTCTAAATGTTGCTACGTAATCACATGACTAAAACCCTAAAACCCTAAAAATCGATCCCAATTTGAGTTCAGTATAAGCAGCAGAAATCCTTCATCAATTTTCGCACTAGAAATTAAAAAAACTTCTGCTAAATTGTTATTCATACCTGTTGAATCTAAGATGAAGTTAGTCGATCGGTGATTGTGGCAAACCGACGATAAGATATTGACAGCCAAAGAATGAAAGAGGAGATGAAAACGAAAAGGTAACAAACGCAGTCAACACCTAAAGGAGCGGTGACTACAGGCAGGGGGAAAGGAGGTGAACCGTGTTGGTCACCGATTTCCTTCTCCACACAGATCATTGCTGCTCTTCCACCCACAATCTCCTTATGAATTGCAAGTCTTTGGCGTCGGGTCTTCTGGGCGGCGGGTTCTCGCCGGCGATTGTGTTCTGCAACTAACGCCTATTTCCTCCTCATCTTCACCCTACTCTCATTGCCCCTATTTGCATTGACAATATTGCCCCTCGTTAATATTTTTATCTCATGTTTGTAAATTTTTACTGCTGCCGGCCCATTACATTTTAATAGTAGTATTTTTAAAATTTCGTCTCGTGGCGAGAGGAAAAGCTTTACCGATTGGAAAAACTTTAGTATATGTATAGCTCACACAGCTCAGTTAGTGCTTGGGGAGAGATCTAATCTTAATGGGCCTTAGTATCTAAACCCAAAAAGATACTATTTAGGCTTCTGTTTTCTTTGTCCATGGGCTTAGAGCCTTTTTCACGACATCAATTCGGTTCATATTCCCAAGCAAAAGCAAGAAGCTAATATTTCATGGGCCATTAGTTCTTTAACATCAGACTTATCATATAGACACCGATAACATTTTTTACCCTTTTTAACTTTTGGCCCCTGGATGTACAGGTGGACTCCTTTAACCCGTGCAATAATTAAAAAGGGACTCAGTTACGCCTTCTATCCAAAAGATAATGGAATATACTACAAACTCATTTATGGTGTATTAAAACTTTGAACTGTCTCCTTAACTCGACAAAATGGCACCGTATATACTTGGCGTTATTTCGTAATCATATTTGATTTTAGGGGTCTACCTGGAGTAAGGTGAATCATAAGGGCTAAAATAAAAATTTGACAAAAAACCATCTCTCTGATCTCTCGCACTTGAGCTTTGGTCCAGCCTCCTAATCGCTGTCGTCACTAGCCTTCATTTCCCAAGACCAGGCCACCGTCAACACTTGTCTCACTGTCGAAGCTTCGCTTCAGATCTTTACTAACCCATAGCCAGTTTGAAACCAGAACTATCTTTCTCTCTTACTTTAAATTTTAAATCTGTTTTCATTAATTTGCAAACAGGTGTTCAATTCATAGACACAAGCAAATTCTGTATGTGACTTTACTGGAATCATTTGCGGTGATAATGGACATGTTAAAGAATCAATCTTCCTCAACAAAAGCTTGTAGGCACGATTGCTTTTGATTATAATTTTTCAACCAACAAACTTGAAGGCCAAATAATGGTACTAAAATCCTTGAAAAATCTTGTTTCTTTGCATCTCTTCGAAACCAATACACTGATTCCTTAGAAGTTGGGTTCCTCGTAAAACCTCTTGTACATTGATGTTTCTGAGAATTTCTTGGCTGGTCCAAAACCTCCTGATATGTACAAAAATGGGAAAATGATTGGAAGATTAATGTAATTTGTGTCTGTATAGAAAAGAAAATGAAAGGTATGCATTGAATATATTTAATAAAATGCCTCAAAGAACAATAAACGGAAGAAAATGACTTAGTTTCAAAATGGTCCTTAGAATTAAAGATATTTTTGTTTAATTCATTTAAAACGGCGTTGTTTTGTTGGTGGGAGACACAAATATTACCTTTCACGCGTTGGTCATCAGTTTGTGGCACACTTTCCGTTATTTCATGGACAAAGAGTGTGAGTGTAACCCTTTTTCATAGTAAAAAGGCCTTTTAAGACAACTAATGTAAAATCTTCGATTTTTTGAGAATTTTGAGTTTAGAGGCAAAATTGTAATTTTGCACCATTGTATTTTATTTTGATGGAATTTAATATTTAGAATGTCTTTTTAATATTCATGATTATGAAACTGCAGGATAGAAAGGATTTGAACCTATAGTGTTATGAGTATGCGCTGACAAGACGGTCGTTTTAAGTATAATATTATTTTGTAAGATCTCATATCGGATATTGATTGATATTTGACATGATATATAAGTTAGACCACAAAACTACTTAGTTAACTTGGGTTAACCATTTTAGGCTAGTGAGTTTGAGCCTAAGTAGTTGACGAATGCAGTTAGGTTGATCATTTTACACGCAAGATGCGACTCCTTCGGATGAGTTAGGTTGTGATAATAATAATATCAGAGCCAGTCACCAGCCGGAAGTATCGCTATGAGATTTATGTTTATGTTTGTGTATCATACGTTTTGAGCAAAAAGAGAAAGTTTGTGAAACTCACTAAAGTACATTGGCCTCATGTTGAAGGTTTTTATTACACCCGCCAAATTGTACTAGTAAATATCATAATTTATAGTTTAGTTTTAAGTAAATAATATATATGTTTGATATTTAGGAAAATAATACAATATGTTTCACAATTAGGAAAAAAACACTTTTTTATATGAAAGAAAATATAAAAATATATGAGAAAATATATTTATTTTTAATAGTTTCTTAATTTAAAAAAAAATCACCATATATACCAAAAATTAAAAAAACATTTTGTTATATATATATACACACTAAAAAGTGAACTTAAAAAAACCTTTGTGGTATATATAAGTAGTATATATGGTATGTACAAAGGTCTGTACAATTATATGTAAAAAAATATGTAATTTTTGAAATTTTGTACAATTTACTTCTTATAAAATAAAATATTAAAAAGTGTTATTTGCTGATTTGACCTATAATATAACCCCTATTTAAAGTCGAAGATTTGATATTTTATCAAAAAAAAAAAAGAGCAAATTAAAATGTTACCCCTAATCCATATATGAAGTTTCTTGGTTTTGGTTTGGGCTTAAACTGTTTGAAGGGACTATCTGGCCCATATGCATATCCTTCAAAGTTCCAACCTCAAATCAAATGTACCTTCCAATTCCATAGCATAGCACTTTGATTTTTGTTTTTATGAATACCTTTGAGTTTAGGATTTCATTTAACTTTTCTCAAAAGAGAAAACACATTTAGCCATCATAAGTGAAAGTTGTTTGTACCCTGCCATGTCTACACTTGAGGTCCACAATTTTATTTTTTTTTTAAAAACATAATCCGCACTTAGAAACTAATCTTACTTTCAAAAAAATAAAATGCATATAATTTTATTATGAATGTAAGTACAATTATTTGAAATATCAAAAGAAAATAGTAAATAATTTAAAGGGACCTTTCAACATTAATCAATTTATAAAAAAAAATTACTTTGATTCTTTGCATTAAAAAGAGTGTGAAATGGTATCCACATAAGAATGGATAATATTTCAAGTTTAAAAAATTCATTGACATTATTATTATTGTTATTATGGTCTAAATTATTAAAATGTTTCACCTGAAACCCACTTTACAAATAATTATTAAAAAAAAAACACATGATAATTAATTGTAGTAATTAAATATCTTAAAGATGGGCAAACAAGCCCCTCATTTAGATTAAGAAATGGCTACATATAATTAAGACTTTTAAATTAAGCTACAAATTAGATTGTATCACCAATTATTTGTTCTCTAAAGTGAAGTAGGATTCCACTTTTTCATTCTCATAAAAAAATTCCAATTCTCTTCTAATGTTTAATTAATTGATGGATAAAAGCAAGAATTTTTATATTAATTCATAATGTTAATTGAACGTGGCTTTATATATATTGATTAATACATTTTAAAATTAATTTGATTCAAACAAAATTTGAATTATAATTGCTTATATTGTAATAATAATGATAATAATTATCTAGAATTGTTCACCTCAAATAGTAGTTTTAGTTAAAAATTCAACTATCTAATTAATATTTTGGGTCCAATTACATGTTTGATTTTGCTTGCCTCCAAATGAATAAAACAATGTTTATTAATTAATAATGAAATGTGGATCTCCCTTTTGCTCGAGACAAAGCATATGGATAAAATATTAATGAATGGTTATAGCTATAATATTATGTCATAAAATGGAAAAATCTATCTATTTACCAACCAAATCATTATTATTAGAATTAAGTTCAATTTAATATCGAAATTATACCTAATTCTAGATTGTCAAGTATATTTTTTTATTGCTAAGGTTAACCAAATAATGTAGTGGAATCTAATCTAATATAATGTTTATATATTACATTATGGAAAATACTTGCCTACACCCGGTGTATGAAGTGCTTCTATAGACCAATCTAATCAACTTCAAGCATTTTTAAATTTTGAACTATTTTATCATTTACTAATTTACTAATGTTTATCTTCATGGTGCATAAATATGCTTGTTTTTAACTCGGTATTTAGTTTGAATTTTTTATGCAATTATATTTATAATTATAAAATATTTAATCATTTATAAAAATAAAAAGTATATAATAAACACTAAATTAACTCAACTATTTATAATTTTATTAATTTTTATAATTTTATTTATTTTTATAATTTTAAAATTGCCGTACTCAATCATTATTAAAAACCTTTATATTTTTTATCTAAAAAAGATGTCTAAACACTTAAATAAATAATTATGCAATATATAATCAAACCACTATTTAAAATATAATTGAACTGCCGTTTAAAAAGTTACAAAATATTCTGAAAACATGTATAAGATTTAAGTCTTCATATTTAGTATTTTTATTGAATAGTTTCATAAAATCAACATTGTGTTATCATTATACTATTTTTTTATTTTAATTATATTCAAATGATGTTTATTATCATAATTATATGAAAAATTTCAGAATGGTTTCATAAAATTAACATTGTATTGCTAGTATTTACTGAACTTATCATTATACTATTTTTTCTTATTTTAATTATATTCAAATGATGTTTTACTATCATAATTATATGAAATTACATGTTTGTAATAATAGGAACAATGCTATTTAACCATTCAATATATAAGGTAATTGAATTATTATTGGACAAGAATATTTTTCTGTGTCAGTTTTTTCTAAAATGAATATAATAGACCAATGAAATTTTCTCTTAATTTCAAATACTATTTTTTAAGTTGTCATAAACACTTTTATAAACACTATTTTAAATCTTTTATATTCTGAGTAGGGGTGGGCAACTTCCGTTCGGATTCGGTTTTAACCGAATTTTACATGTAAAATGAAAATCGGTTCATACCATCTCACGAATCGAAAACCGAACTGAAAATTCGGTTAACCGATTATTTGGTTCGGTTGGTTCGGTTTCGTTTTGCGGTTCGATTTTGCCCACCCCTAATTCTGGGTTGCAATCCATTTCACTCTAAAAAATAGAGAATAAATTTTGGGTGATGATATGTTTAAAGCAAGTATTATTTTCTATTGGGTTGATGTAATAAGCAAGTGTTTCTCGTGGATTAAGCAAATTAAAATCCCGAGTAGACAACCACTTGTGCATATATGACCAAACCATCATATTTAGAAGTCCCTTAGTCCAAAGCTTGGAAGGTCAGTTTGTTTTGGAAAATATTGCATTTCATTTGTATATTTCCTTCAAATCTACTACTATTAGGTAGGTCTATGCAAAATCCAAACCCTCTTTTCTGACTAAAACACATCATTTGCCAATGCCATTGCAAAGTATGATAATTTAGTATTATCAGTATTTGTTTTAGGTAGTTTATATTTTATATTTGTGTAAGATCCCATATCGGATATTGATTGAGATTTGATATGATATATAGGATAGACTACATAACTACTTAATCAACTTGGGTTAATCATTGACGAAAGCAAATAGGCGGATCATTTTGAAAGCTTGTGTAATTAGACTCCGGTCTAGTTGCATATTGGTAGCGATCCCAATTTCGGTCGTGACAATAATGGTACTAGTGGATTTTGGACGGTTCCAATTGATGAAGATAATTAGATAGATCATTTTGAAGGCTTATACAGTCAGACTTTGGTTCAGTTGCACGCCAGTTGCCGGCCATTGGGTTGGGTCGTGACATTTTAGAAAATTACTTTTTATCCCTAGATTTTATATTAATTACTTTTAGATCTTTATATTATGAAAAATATATTAATAGGTCTTTATGTTTTCGGTCTGTCAATTTTTAAGTTCTTTCATCAACTTTAGAGAATATATCGAAATATATTGTTAGTGAACCTAAAAAATTATGTCATAGGATTAAGCAAAGTAACATTTTGAGTAGATTTAGGATAATTTTAGAAGTTTTTTATACCAACAATAACCATGATCACTAGTAAATTGGAATTATATGTGGGAGGAGAAGTTACACCAACAATAACCATAATCCATGAAACCATTTAACTTAAGGGTAAAATGATAATTTAAACCATTTAACTTAAGGGTAAAAACCAATCCTTGTCCGAATTAGCATATTAGGGAATTTTTATATTTTTTTGTTTACCCGAATTATATATTAATATCCGAATTATCCGATTTGTATATGACTTAACCGAATTAGAATACATTAAATACCCGATTTGCCCGAACTGGCCGAATTAAACGAATATGAATATGAATGGGTAAGGTGATTAAAACGACATCGTTGACATCGTTTTAGGCGCAAGTAAAACGACCTCGTTTTCTTATTCGGCCAAAACTTGTAATTCAGTCAAAAAGTATATTACCCGATTATTTTCGAATTACCTACCCGTTTTGACCGAATTACTTGTTTGACATATTTTACCCGACCATTTTATCCATTTTACCTAAATTACCCTTACCCATTTGCTCACCCTTAGCCAACTACTTTGAAACTTAAGAGAGTCGATCACATTCAAGTATGATTAATGAATGATGTTGTGTAGAAGTAATGAATTTTTATTGTAATTTTACTTCTAAATTTTTGAAAATAAATATAAGTCTGCTAATGTTGATTATATTCTACATTATGCAAACCTTGCCCTAATTGCGAGCCACTGATTGAGAATAATGAAGGATGTATGAGAAAAATATGTAGAGTCTCATACATTTAGCCGTTTCTTAAAAAAAATTTTAAACCTTTGCTTTTTTTTTTTGGTATAAAGCTAATGAATGCGTTGTTTTGCATTTTATTTGTTTTAAAATAATAGTGCTCACAGGAAAATTGCGTATTTTATATTTTGAATATTTTTAATTAAATTCATTTTAGTAATTTTAAAATTAATTGTTGTAAGAATTATTATTTTTTGAGGATTTAATGGGATAATATTAACATATTATTATTACTTTAATTATTTAAGAATGGTTTTCTGTTTTTGTT
>CATIWJ010118508.1:0-34864 GCA_949640765.1 Croton laevigatus | reverse complement strand
TAGAATAATTTAGACAAAAATTTTATGAAATGATTTATAAATAAAGAAGTGGATTTCCTATAATTTAGTAAGAGAAATTCAATATTATATTTTGATAAAGTAATATCTGATTTAAGAAAATTGATTTACGAAAAAATTTTCTTCACAGAAAATACCTTAAATTTGAAATATAAACATTTTTTATGAAAATCCAGTATATTTACGATAAATATATTTTTATGAAAAATACAGCATACTTGTGACAAATACACTTTTGATGAAAAATACAATATATTTTCTATGTATATATTTTGGTGGAAAATACAGTAAATTTATGATGAAAATATTTTTTATGGAAAATGCTTGATTTTGAGATGGATATTGCGATGGTGGTTATTTTTGAAAAAAAAATGTAGTATTTTTCAGAATTCAGTAAATATGAAAAATATAGTTAATTCAGTATTCAGTAAATTTCATAACCAGTTAAACTCTCGCAAATCTAGTAAATATTTTATGCTCTACTTAGGATAATTAAACTAGTGTGATAAAGGTATGATGCATCATATACTAAACAGAACTATGTAATTACTTTGGTGTTATAGCGGCTACGGCCGTGAGATTTACTTTGGATATGGCCATTAAAATATATAGACTTTGGATTGCATGAAGAAAACTATGTCATATAGACTTCGATAATACATACAGTAGCTTTATCCCTGTGTTCACCTAAATACTTAGTAGAGCTATTCCAATAGATAAATAGAATAAAAATAACTTATTTGACTTATTAAATATTTTGCTTTAAGCAATTAATTTGGTTTATTAATATTTCATAAAAGGTAATTTATTTGATTTATTCATTATTTTTTTTAAATATAAGTATTTGACAGGTTATTATTTATTTGGTCATTTTAATATTAAAGTACAGTTATATTTTAAGTATTGCATGTGTTTCTTTAATATTTTTACTTTGCAATAGTTAAAGTATCCACCGGGCGTAATTACTTAGCGAGTTAAGTGTTTTAACTTGTAGGTAATAAATAAGAAAGGTATATTCGAGGATCGGATAGACAAGTCAGCCATCAGCTAGCATCAAAGAATTATTCGGGTATATCCCTATTATAAATAAGGAATAGATATCATATATTTCAATATTTTAAGATGTGTAAGACATATTTTATTTTAGTATGCTTGTAATTAAGGAAGGTTGTATTTGATAATTGGATTAAAAAAAAATATTATTAATTAACTTTTGAGGAAAAATTATATTTTAGGTATTTGTCGAGTTCGTACTGTGCAAATAAATTATGTCTAATGAGACTGAGTTTTAAATGGGACCGATTGAGAACCTTCCAGTCTTTTATGGGAATTTATTTGGAATGGTAATTCTGTCTAAGGAGACTACTTGGTAACATTTCCTGGGAATTAACGAATCAGTTAAACTCTGGTTAAATAATAGGTAGAAAGGAAGATAAAAAAAAAATTATTGAGCAGATTAAATACTAAAGTAAAGACAGTTGTAGCTTTTTCATGGAGTTACTATGGTAAGTCTATAAGGGGCGCTACAGGAACAGTCAAAAGGATTCAAAGTGAAAGGAAAAGAAGATTTAGTATGTCGATTAAAGAAAAGCTTCTATAAAATTAAGCCAGCACCTCAACAATGGTACACGAAGTTTGATTTCTTCATGATTGAGCATGGATATCGAAAGATTATTTCAGACCATTATGTATTTGTGAAAAAATTTGACAATGGTGAAATCATCATGCTTCTTCTCCATGTGGATGACATGTTGATCGTAGGACAAAACAATGACAAAATTAGTAAGTCAAAGAAAGAGTTAAACAAGAGTTTTGCTATAAAAGACTTAGGACCCGTAAAATAAATCCTCGGTATAGATATATCTAGTGATAGGAAAAATCAGACTTTGAGATTATTATAAGAAAGTTATATCGAAAAGGTACTAAAGCGATTTAACATGAATAAAGTAAAACCAATTTCTACTCCGTTTGTAATCATATTTCAAGCTTAGTTCAAAGTAGAATCCTATATGTGAGAAAGAAAAAGAAAACATGGCTAATGTGCCATATTCCTCAGTAGTTGGTAATATGATATATGCAATGATTTGCATGAGGCCAGACATAATGCACACAACTGGCGTTGTAAGTAGATTTTTATCTAAACCAGGTAGAGAGTATTGGAATGTAGTGAAATAGATTCTCAAATATCTCTGTGGTACCTCTAAAATAAGTTTATGCTTTGAAGGTGAAAAACCTGAATTGACTAGCTACACAGATGCAGACATGGCGAGATATCTTGATTTTAGAAAATCTACTTTAGGATACCTGATTACATTTTCAGGGGAGCAGTTTCAAGGCAATTAAAGTTACAAATGTTGCTCTAGCAACTACAGAGGCAAAGTTTATTGCAACTACTAAAGCATGCAAAGAAATGCTCTGGATGAAGTGGTTCTTACAACAATTAAGACAAGAGCAGCATAAATACACTTTGCATTGTGATAGTTAGAGCGCGATCCACTTGAGCAAGAATCAAAGTTTTCACTCGAGGTCAAAACAAATTGATGTGAGATATCACTGGATACTTGATGTGTTAGAGTTTAAGTAATTATACCTTGAGAAAATTCATATTGATGACAATAGTTCAGATATGATGACCAAGTCTTTACCTAAGGACAAGTACGAATTTTATAGAAAAGTAGCAGGATTGCTGGAGCTCTTCACCTAATATGGGAGAGGGAGATTGCTAAGTTTTTTCCTTATTAGTAAAGAGAAAAATAAGGAACAATAAAAATAGAAAAGAAAATAATTGAGAAGAGAAAAAGAAGGAAAACAAATATTAGAAATATGCTAAGAGAAAAAGATTAAAGGTGACAAGAGAAACATGCTAACCATTATTAGCATTAGTTTTTAGTATAAAATGCTATGCAATTTTTCATTTGAAAATCATTTCAGATAAAACCAAACTTAGTAAGTTTGAAAAAGTGAGAGAAAGAGAGAAAATCCTCTTGAGAAATAAAACTAAGAGAGTCTAGCCACCATTTGTATGGTGAGATTATTATTATTGTATTTTGATTAATTTTTTTAGTGAAATATATGAAATTATTTTTGCTCATTTTATTTACACAAGGATGAGAAAAGTTAGATCCTGAGAGTGCTATATTTATTTATCGGCTATTTTTTTTTCGTCATCTTTTCCAACAAAACTAAATGAAATTAGATATGAGAGGAGAAGAAGAAGTATATTTTCATTAGCATCGTATCTGTGTATTTATAGTTATAGGGATGCAACAGAGATAAAAGAGTTCTTATTTAACACATGCTAATTCTACAATTTAAATCCGACAATGTTTATCTCTAATATGATTCCAAATGAGATAAATTAATCACGCGATTAGCTTAACAAAAGCTACAACTAATAATTACTCCTATAGTCAACAATACAGGAAAATCCATTCAAGCTGAGAGATTAATAGTTATGCTTATGGATTAGGGAGAAGGAATATGGCAATGTTTGATAGCCAAAAGTATTTCAGGCTCATTAAAGTATCCAATTTTTTTCACTTAAGGCCCCTCGATAAAGTAGTAATAATTTTAAGCCCCTAAAGTTTGTGCGTGCATTACACGAAACACATTCTTAACAGAGTTAAATCCGTGTGTTTTGCAAACAAATGATGCGTGCGTCACAGCTAATTCAATCATAAGTGGGGCATTTTCTTCCTCTCAAACGATGCCGTTTTCACCAAATTAAAACCCTTGAAAGCTCAGTTTCATTATTCAGAGCATAGAAAATATGAAAAGGACAAACAAGTGGGGAGGAAGAAGACTGAATCTTGAGAAAGCTGGGTCTCGATGAAGAAACTCCATTCTTGTCATTCATATCACAATCTTAGCTAGAGCAAGATTTAAGTGAAAAGCAAAGCAAAGGATACAATATTAACCAGAAGCAATTCTTCACCAAATAATTCCACTGTCCAATCTTAATTCAGTCATAAAATGTTTAGCAATAAACACCTCAATTTTCAACTTATACAATCGACAAAATTCAGTTCATCAACAGGCTTTCAAGCTCAACTCAAACAATTAAAAGAAACAGGAAAGAAAAAGAAACATTAACTGGAACCGATGTCGACAGAGGACGTAGATTTGCTCTCTATTCCATTCGTGAAGGAACTGGTCCCTCTGAATTTTTGGAGACGAAGACTCCTCCTTTTTGCAAATGAAGAAGACTCTGCTATGTTACCTTCAGTTGTCGTGGAGAACAAAAGCAAGCTCTACTTTGTTTCTGCTTTGATTTCGAATTTCAGAAGTAAAATTGCTGGTCTTCATTTTGCAATCAGAAAACTAAGATCACAATGTCACGTCCTGAAATCCATAGCGTCGGAAATACAGAGTAATCTCGAAACGAAAAGAAATGATAAAGGGTAAAAATAAAATATAATATACATTCTTTTCTAATAAAATATATTTTGGTAAATAAATTAAAAATAAAAGACCACTGTTAATTTTAGAATAGGGAGCAACCGTAAATTTATGTATAAATGCAATTTAAAATTTAATGTTAATAAAGGAAGAAATTGGGTAAAAATTGAAAATAAATACTAATTTAAGGATTTATGATTAATTATGTATGGAAATAATTGTATAAAAAGAAGAAGAAGAAGAATGTAGAAGAATAGAGAGGAAATGACAATAATAATAAAATAATAAAGTAATAATAATTAAATAAAAAAATAAAAAGAAAAGAAAAGAAAAAAAAGGTTGACGGGAAGAGAGAAGAGTGAAGAAGTTGACAAATGGCTTAAAAATAAAAGATGCCAAAATTGTGTTGGAATGTAATAAGTATATATACATAAATATGTCTATATATTCATACACGAAAAAAAGGGGGAAAAAAAAAGAAAAAGGGAGGGAATTACGTGCAGAAGAGGAAAAGAAGGGACAATTGGCATGGAAAGGAAAGAAGTAAAATTCATGTTGTAGCACGTATATATCATGAGGTAAAAAGAAGAAAAAGAAGGAAGTGAGCAGAGGAGATAATAGAAAAAAAAAAAAATGAAAAACGAAAGAAGCTGAGAAAATGAAAACAGAGAGCAAGAAAAAGAAAACTTATCATGATATTACTACCCGGACCTCTTCATCGACAACCAAGACTACCGATCGATTCCTGGGAGAGTGAGGATCATTTTGGACGAAGCGTCGGAAAAAGTAGCCGGAAAGTGAAACTACAGGCGGGTCGGCTAACCTTTCGTTCGAATTTTTATCAATTTCCGGCTTCCAACCTACAAGGTAACTATGATCAACGGAAAATAGAGGTCGAGAGGAAGAGTTTCATATATAGATTGCAATTTTTGGTCACCGGAAAATATAGAAAAGCTAGGTCGATAAACGGGTCGAATAACCCGTGTTGCAGCCAAACGGGTGAAGAAGAAGACTAATCTAGCAAATTTCAGTTTTGGTTCAAAACTTGTTCTCCGCATGCGAACAAGTCCCTAAAAAATATCAGATAAGCCTCTAAACTTATTTTAGCAATTCAAACACGCCGTTCTAGATTATATTTACTTATAAATTAAATTTATTTTGAAAAATAATTATATAGGAGTATACTTTAATTATGAAAGCATTCTAATTTGAATAAAAATATCAGAATAGGATAGAAATTATTTATTAGCATTAATTAATTATATAATTAGAAAAGAATAAACATATATTGCTTACACAAATTAAATTTATTGTTATATTGAGAATTTAATTAGTTGAGGTAAATTGATTTAATAATTTATTAAATAAATATAATATAGTTTAGAAATATACTGGAAATAATTATTGATTATAAATAATTAAAGTGATTTATAAGTCGGACCATAAAAATTAAATTAGGAAAATATTACGGAGAAGTTCACACATATAAGGAAAATAAGAGGGACAAATTATACATAATTAAATTAGAAATATATTATTTATAGAACAGAAATTAACTAGGATTGTAATTATTTTATTAAATAGATGCTAACAGAAATTAGCCTGAGACGACGACACGTAGGAAAAGGACACGCGAAGCCACAAATTCAGGTTTGATACTTTATGTTTGTTTAATTATATTTAAATAAATATGTTGTGCAAATGTGATTTCAAAATTATGGGTTACTATGATATTTACTGCATTTGGTTGCTATGTGTGATTTATATGTGAAATTGGAATGTGAATTAATGTTAAATAAGTATAAAGTACCCACTAAGCTAGTAGTTCGGCAAGTTTAGTGTATGCTAAACTTGTAGGTAACGGAAAGACACTAGAAAATTCAAATTAGTCGAAGAGAGATCAACCCACCATAAACACTAGAAAGACATATATTGTGGAACGAAGCCGGAAGGCTAGAAGACCAACAGACCAAGGAATTGTAAATTTTATATTTCGCATTGTAATTGAATGTAAATTTTATTTAGTCAATTGTAATTAATGTTCTGTATACCATGTAGCATTAGCTGTGGCACACTTAGCTCGGCTAGAAAATAGTCGGATTAAGGGGTGTTACACACAATCGGTCCTCAAGTGAAAGTTCAGCTTCCGTCTCAAAATCGTCAATATCTGTTTTCAGAAATGAAGAACAAGTATCTCTCGACATCCATGTTCTTCATTTCCAGGCTTATTTTCGTCGGACCACTCTGCTTACGTCTTCTCAGATCGTTTCCCAAAAGGCCAACTGGTTTCTGATCAAGATCGTGATCTTCGGTCCTATGCGCTCCTTCCATTTTCGATCGGGATCGACCTTTACTATCTCTGTCCACACCGTACTCCGCTTCAAATCGCCTGTTCTATCCTCTTCTTTGTCGCCTCCAAAACCAAACAATACCGGTCTTCATCCTTTCGAATCAAAGCCTCGATCTTGAATTCGAAAATTGAGTTTCTTCCTCAATTCCCCGATGGATCTTGTCTCAGAACTCTCTCCGTCTCCGATGAAGTATGGTTGCTCCATTGTCCTTTTCCTCTTTCCACATTGACAGAAAATGAAAGAAAAAGAATGCAAGTGAAAGTGAGGTTTTTTCCCTCTTCTGTCGAAATCTAGGGTTTGCCAAAATAGCTGCGTTTTGGTCTTTAGAAGTTTAACTAAAACACTTCATAAATACTTCACATGCGTGTCATTTGTTTGCAAAACACGCGGATTTAACTCTATTAAGAATGGGTTTTGTGTAATGCACGCACAAACTTTAGGGGCTTAACATTATTACTACTTTTTCGAAGGGCTTTAAGTAAAAAAATTGAATACTTGAAGGGGCTCGAAATGGTTTTGGCCAATGTTTGATACTAGCTTCATGGTGGTGGATATACCATTACCATAATGCAATAGGTTGACCTATGTTGCACAAGATGAGTGAAATTACTTCTATTTAATACTTGACCTCGAAATATGATGGGAGCTTATGAGTGGTAGCAGTCAAAGAATGTCAGAAGGCAATAATGACTTATATAACTATAGTGAAAATATTCCAACACACATCTTGTGACCTTGCAAACTTGAACATGAAGTGGGCTTTAGGATCATTGAATGACCATGATAGAATGAAAACATAAATTGAAAACTTAGCTTGTGGATATGACTTTAAAGAGGTGATAATTCAACTAAGAGAGATACGTCCTCAAGGTGAATTGATAAAACTTGGAGATCAGTGAAGAAATGAAGGTAAGGTTGTGAGTAGATTCTCTTTTTAGTTTTTTTTTTTTAATTTCCTATTTGGTTAACTATGGACAAGGGAGTTTTAAATTGAATTCTTTGAGTTTATATATAAGAGTTCTTATGGTAAAGAAATAAATTTGTATTCATTTTTAGGCTAATCATTTATGTGCACCATGAATTTTATGATTTGTTATAAATACACTATATTTTAAACTTTGAAACAATTATGCACCAAATCATAAATTTTGTTATAGTTGCACCATAATTCAAAATTGAGGCCAAAATTGAAAAAAGTGTGTGTGTTTGCTGATGTAATTATTACAATATTATAATTATGAATTTAAAAATTAAAAAAAAAAAAGAAAAGAAAGGGAAGGAGCAGCTCCACCGACGGAAGCCCCTGGATTGCTGCCACCACTTTTATTGTTGATGTGCCATCCACCGACATGATGCTCGAAGATTGGCGAGCCTTAAGGCACCATTGTCAGCTCGTGCTGTGGCAATCAACGATGAGAACGGAGAGAGAAAGTTTGATTTTAAAATAGGGTTGAATATGTTGTGTAAATTCTTTTTATTCCTTTATGTGGGGCCCACATCAATTTTTTTTTTTTCAATTTTGACCCAATTTTCAATTGTGGTGCAATTGTGACAATATTTATAATTAAATGAATAATTGTTTCAAAATTCAAAATAGGGTGAGTTTATGATAGGTCGCAAAATTCATAATAAATAGAAATAATTAACTATTTTTATATGTGCCTTATTTTATAAAAGACGGATGAATTTAAAATTTTTATCTATCTCCATCACTTAAAACTCCGAAATTTCGGCAAAGAGGAATTTTAATAAGTGACTTGCTTTGAAGGATAATTAATTCATCAAACTATATTTTATTTCAATTTGTCAAAAAAAAAAAAGGATGAACTAATGCGTATTTCAAATCCTCAAATGTCCCGCCAGAATACATGGTCAGTTTTGTGGCCCGAAGCCTACCGGCGGGCCCTACCCTGCCGTCTAATTATTGGGTTGAACTAAACTTAAATTTACCAAACCAACCCTTTATTAAATCCTGTAAATAATAATGAAATTAAAAAATAAAGCAAACGACAAGCGTTCAAGTCCAGAGATTTAAAACAAAAGCAAAAACAAAGAAAAATGGGCGCTGGGGATGATTGTCCTTTACAGGTCCACCACAACAACCACCAGCTCTTGGATTCTCCACACGACAGAGATGCCCAACTAAGAAAATTCAAATGGAGGGCGTTTAAGTAAATTTTCTCAAAATTCTGAAATGAAAAGGCGGCAAATTTGGTAACAAAAGAGGGAGGTAGGCTGGCCATTCTCATTTCTCACACTTTTCTCATTGTCTTCTTCACTTTCTCAACCATTTCCTCTCCCATCTCTTTCTCTAATTATTTTTGGTAAAATTTAAAGTCTCCATCTTTTTGCTTTGGAGTCCAAGTTCAGTTTCGCTCGATCTATTTTCAGGTCTGTTACTGGTTTCCTTTAATTTTTATTTTTGGGTATCTTTCCACTGTTCAAAAATTATTGCTTTAGCTTTTTCCCGCTTGCAATTAGCCTTTTTTACTGTAGATATTGCTGTATTGCTTTAATGTTCAATTTTAATTCAAATCAACAAAGAACTTGCAAAAAGCAATGTAATATGGATATGCCCGTTAATACTCAACTATCTATTATGGGTTTATTTTGGTTGATTGCAAAATGTTGTTTTTAGATTGCATGGGCTAGGGATCTTTCTGCTTTAATCCAAATAAATCTTTTTCTTAGAAGATTAATCCAAACAAATCTTAATTCTTCTTATTGGCTCTTGTTACTGATTCTATCTTTGTAGTATTCTTTCAAATTCTGATAATTTTATGAAACTAGCTGATGGTAATCTTAGCTCAGTCCTTCGGTGCTTAATCTATACTTATAAAACTGTTTAGTTGGCCCAGATCTATTTCTCTGAACTATCGTTTTGATAAACTGGCTTCATCCTAATCTCTAATGCGGTACTCTCTATTTGATGGGTTACTATGCAAAGGTTTGATGGGTTATAATCTTTTCGTTATGATGCTGTTTTTAATATCTCTTTGCTAGTGAAAAAGCTTATCATTCTTATCAAGTGATGGGCATATAATCGTTTTATTAAGATGATGCTTTGATATATTTTTGCCAGTAAATTGTTTGTCTCTTTATGCTGTATTTGATGCGAACTTGATGAGAAAGAGTTGTTGATTGCAGCGATGGACCGAGATGTCAACCTAGTTCTGAAAATGATTGAACAGGATGGTGAATCTCTAGCCAAAAAAGCAGAAATTTGCAAGGAGACGAGACCAGATTTGGTTTCTGAGGTCGAGGAATTCTACTCTTTGTATAGGTCATTAGCCGAGCGATATGGTCATTTGAATGCAGAATTATACAAGAGTATGCCGCCAGAGTACCAATTGCAAGATGCAGGCGGTGCCCCTGAAACCCCAACGCTAACTCCTGAGCAGAAGTTGGGTTTAACTGCCAAGAATCGAGTGGCATCTGTGAGCTCTGGTGGTGCTAGTTCTGAGATTTCATTGAAGGATGAGTCTGACTCATCATCATCAGACTCTGAATCAGAATCTTTCAACTCCTCTGGCAATGGCTACTATAGCCTACCAATGAACTCTGTTAGCAAAAGCCTATGCCCGAAGATTATCGAGTTTGGGACTACCAAGATGGATGTGGAAGATTTTGGAGATGATGAAAATGGAAATTATGAGGAGATGCTTAGTAAGCTCGTTAGATATGAGGAAGAGCTAAAAGTTTCAAATATGAAGTTGCAGCTCTCAGAAGAGGAAGTTACCAGGTTGAAAGATGAGCTTGCAAAGAGCGAATGCTATAGAGAACTTGCAGAAAATTTGCAGGTTCAGCTTGAATCAGCTCATAGAGATATCGAAATGAGGGAGGCCGATCTTGAAGAAGAGAGAAAAGGAGTAACGCAGCTGCAAAGGCAAACAGCTGATGATTTACAAGAATTGCAATGTGAGCTCAAAATGGTTCAAGGTGAAAAAGCCGTTTTGAAGGCAAGTCTTGATTCAGAGACTCAGCAGGTTTTAGAGTTGCAGGAGATGATCCTGAAGTGCAAGAATGATCTGTCTAATTGTGGTGATGGAGTCAAAGAATTAAGGCTTGCACTCCTCAATGCTGAGGAAACTTTCTCAGTTGAAAAAGCTCGACTACAATCTGATATATCTTGTCTATCAGAGAAAGGGAACTTCATAGAAGCAAGGCTCAGAGAACGGGAATTGCTGAGTGAATCCATTGAGGAGAAGCTAAGGAAATGCCAATCTGAGAAAGTGGAATTGTTAAGTTTGCACGGGACAGAGATAATAGGGTTGCAGTCAGAAATAAGTCAATTGATGTTAGAAGTGAGTGAAAGAGGTGCACAAGTGGAAATTCTGAATAAAAACCTTGACAGCCTTAAATTCAAGTATGACATGCTGATGGTCGAGAAAGATGGGATGAATGCTCAGCTACAAACACTCCTTGCAGAGTTGAGTTCACGGGACAATCAAATTGCGCAAATGGAGGAGAATCTGCGAAGAATGAGAATGGAAAATGCTGAACTGATTGATGGGTCTGAAAAGCAAGTAAATGAATTAAGATCCAGAGTTGAGGAGCTGGAGAAAGAAGCGGAGAGGCAAAGGGGTGAGATATCTGCTGGGGCTGAGGAAAAAAGAGAAGCAATAAGGCAGCTTTGTATGTCTTTGGATCATTACATGAGTGGATATAAAGAGCTGTTTCAAGCATTTGTTCAGCAGAAGCGGCATTCTGTAATGGCATCCTGAAGTCTCATAGTGGTATTAATGGCCCATTTAAATGTTTTTCCATTAGTTGTTGCCTTTAGTGAAATTTTCTTTCTTGCTGGAAAGTTTGGGATACTATTTTTATATCAACAAAATATGAAACAACTTAATCTTCAAAGTGATTTGCGGCACACAATCTACTGTAAAGTGTATGTGTATGCTGGTTTCACATTTGAGGCAATTATATTATAAAAAGAGAATAAAACTAGCGATTACTTAGTCAAATCCCAGGAAAAGGGTAATTGGTATGAAAGTCCACAAAAGAAAAGCAAAGTAATTAGGGGGAAATATCGCTAATGGTGGTGGTGGTTAAACTTAAACATCAATTCTCCAATAAATATAAATAAATAAGCCACATCATTTTACAGCGAGGAAGCTCCACGTTCTGCTCCAATGAACTTCCTGGATGACGTATTGACACGTTGCTAGTCACCACAATAAAGTCTAATGAAAATTGACCACCTCTGACTTTGAAATGATCAAACGGTTCTTTCAATATAAAAATTTAAATTTTAAGGATTGGGATAACCTTAACTCGGATTATGGGAAAAAAATAAATTTCATTTCAAATGTGTAGTTAATGTTTTCAAGCTTCACTCGGAACGCTTGTAAGTCTCATGTCCTGGGTATGCATGGACGGAGAGAATAAATCTTTCAAAATGCCTGGGATTTACTTTGACTGGACTTCAGTTTTTCTGTTTTTCCAAAGAAAAAGCCTTTCCAATTTACATACACGACCAAAACATACGAGTCTTAAGTCTTGTTGTGCATATAACTTGAATTAAGTAGAAATCAGGTTACAGTTCGGTTTCCATATTTGTCTGTCTGTGTGAAAGAGAAGAAGATGAAGAAGATCAAGAGTCAACTTTACGGCCAAGAAATGAATTTTCATTTCTTTCTCTCTCTTTATAATAATACTAAGAGCAATTATACCTCAGGTCAGGTTCTTTGCTATTTCTATCAGTCTCCCCCCCTTTTTTTTTACAGTTTCAAATTCTTTCCAAATTCTCTCTCCTCTCAAAATTATAAATTCTAAACAAATTCTCAAGTTTTGGACAAAGGGTAGGTGGATCATTACTGTTTTTCATTCTTTGATTGCTTCTCCTATCCTTTTTTCTTAAGCATCTGGGATTGCTTAAGAATAACTTCAAAATGATTTCCGACAAATTATTATGAAGATCAGCATTTAAAAGTTCATGCCTTTGGACTTTATAGCGAAGTTATAGTGGTCCTGAAATTAGTGAAACTGTAGAATCTTAGCACTCTTCAAGATCACTATAGGTTTGCCTAGAAGATTTAGCTTTTGTTAATGTTGACCACTTCTACAACTTGTTTTAATTACTATCCTCCTCTTACATACATCATTTATGACTCATACGTGCCTATGTATTTTGGTAATTAGCCATTTCGGAGGTAGTTGCTGAAGACTGACAGTTAGATCAGTTATATACTACACGAAGATGATCACTGTAACTAGTGTAAAGATTCGGTTTGTTAGATGTCCTAAATGTTGGCATATTCTTCCAGAGCTGCCGGATGTTCCTGTCTACAAATGTGGTGGCTGTGGCACAAATCTTCAAGGTAAGAATCCGAAGAAAGAACTCATGCTATCAATTGAAATACTTAGAAAAAAGAATGGTATTTTAATGATTCCGTTAGGAATTCAAGACCACATTGAGAAGCATTCACGTTTTTTTTTATCAAGCCTGTAGGACTCTTGTTCTGCAATTGAAAATAGGCTTGTTCTAGTGTTTTTTTTTATTCATTGGATATGGAATTCTATGATTCAGTTATGATTCTACTGATTCCTTGTCCGAGTCAAAGTAGAATCTAGGCTTCTAAGAACCTTGATATGAACCCTTGTTCCAAAGTTGTTTATTAGTTCTAGTAACATCTCTGTCCACATGCAGCTAAACATGGAAAGGAAAATGCCAAAAGCACAACCAGCTTATCAGAAACTGAAGCAGCGAAGGTGGATAAAGAAGACAGCAACTCAAGTGATGTGGTGGTTCTTGATTCTGTAGGGGAATGCTCTGTGGACCAAACCAATGGGAAGAATCAAGTTCCATCCACTCATTTCAAAGCTAACAGCCTTCCAGGTGTAAACTTCCCAAATGAAAATGAAAATAATGTGGCTGATCAAAGCGGATTAGAGGATTTTGATAATGGCAATGTCGAAGACTTGAATTTATCAAGTGAATCTCTAGTTTGCAATACTGAGCAGAATGGAATTCCCAATGGAGGATGTTCACCCAATGAACTTGTTCTTGCTGACAACGGAAAGCTGGCCAAGCTTCCAACATCAAGAGCTAATTCAGATATAGAAATCTCACCACCAGCAGTAAAGGCAGAGAGTGAGAACGATTCTGCTTCCAATAAACCAAGCCAAAGGCAGCTCCATGAACAACTCGACCAGCTAGAGGAAGGTGCTCTCCTTGTTTCTGATCAATTAAGGTCTGTGGATAACTTTGAATCCAAAGATCTTGCTAACCCAAGTTCTGAGCTAAGTGGTACTCTTGTAGATTTGTCTAAATCTCCAATGACCAGAAGCTCTCGTGCTTATTATGGTGATGATGGAACAGACAATCAGCACGAACATTCCTCTAAACATGCTTACAAGCTAGCAAACTATGCTGCTTCTGAAGTGAAGCCCAGAAGGGAAAGATCCCTGGTCAACAGCCAGTATGAAAAGCAGCATCATTCGAGGAGCTCTGTATCCACACTGCCTGAGAAGAGACATTTTGCAACAAAATCTAGCCAGGTGGATCAAGAAGAATCGCAGGAACCCACAAGACTGTGCCATCGAATTGGAAGCTGGGGAAGTTCTGCCAGAGATGAATATATGCCTCAATACCCTTTCCATCGAAGGGAATCCAAAGCTGTTCATGAAAGTGGCGGACCTTCCAATCACAATGGCAGCTTCCACAGTTCTAACGTTCCTTCACAAGACAGGCCTGTGTATACTGAGCAGGAAAAGCTGAAGCTACTGAGGATGGTTTCTGATAAATTGCAAGCTCAACTTAACAGAGCCTCTCTAAATGATAAAGTAAAAGGGGGTGACTCTTGGAATGATCTTCCTATTTCCATGCGCCATAATCATGAGTTCCTACAGGAGGAAAATTTTCGTAACTTCATGTATCCTAGATATCCTGGAAGAGTCAGACAGAAAAGTAACTGGACTCAACAGAAAACATTCTCAACTATACCTTTCTCAGAAGAGGCAACAACCAGCAGACAACGAGTTCGTAGTTCCTCATGCTGTTGTACCAAAGATTGGCAGTGCACAGTACAATTACCTCCACCTGCCTTTCATTGCAATAAAGGGCTTTGCAGGGTCCATCCTCGTCACAATTCCTATGGCTCTATTCCCTCAAGTCATCAACAGCATATGGGCTCTGAGTTTACCATATACAGCAGGAAAACAAAATCTGACAATCAGAGAAGTGTTGAGGTGAAGAAGTACTTGAGGGATAAACATCGCTTGGCAAAGCGATATCTCAGACCCGTTGCAGGAGGGGCCCCTTTCATAACTTGTTATTTTTGCTTCAAACAGCTGCATTTACCTGCTGACTTTCTGCTCTTTAAAAGGAGGTGCCATCCGTTAAAGTGTGGTGCTTGTTCTAAGGTACTTAAGTTTTCATTTGTGAGCAAAACCCATCTCATTCCATATAGTGATTCTCTTCATCTGAGGAACTTCGCTTCTACATCTCATGTCAATGATTGTCCAAATTCTGTATCATGTCCTAATGATCATGGACAATCTTTCTGTAAAAGTTATTCCATGAACCAGGATCCAGTTTCCCATAGATCACCAATTCATGCAATCTATGGAAATGGAGATGGGGTTGAAAGAAAAGTGTCAAATGGTTCACTTAGGCATAGTGAAGATAGAAGGAAATTTATATTGAATGAAACTCGAAATGATAGTAAAAGTCCTGCAGAAACATACGAATCAGCTTGTCCTCCGAGCTGTACATCCAGACTAAAGAATGTATACTCAGAAATTGAGGAGCTTCCAGCAGCAGCGGGAGGAAAGGGAGGTTCAACACTTCATCGACTAATGGGTTATTCCTCGCCAAGTCATGTCATCTATGGCTGGGGACCATCTTTCTCCAGGACATGTTCATATTCTTAGAAAGAGGCCAGAGTTTGAGGAAGCGGGAGAGAATTTTCTTTGTACTGGTACTCGAAGAGCATTTACTTTCTTCATGCTTCTGTTTATATTTTTAGTACAAGTATATATTAGGATTTATCTCAGTTGCTCTTGAAAGCCTGGATTACATGTTAGTAACATCAATCAGAAGTTTGAGTTTTTATTTGTACAGATAAAATAATTGAGCTCAAAACTCAATAGAATTTTTTATTTGTATAGTTTGAATTCCAAGAAAGAAGCATTGTTAGCTTTTGGTTTGTGATGGGAGAGGAAGGATATTGAGAGAAAATTGCAAAATTTTTAAACTTTGTCATTCACTAATTTTCTCTGCTCGATAACATCAAATACAGAGGCTTTTATGTTGGCATTTTAAAAGAGAGAAGAGAGCTTCAAAATGAAAACAATAAACTTAAACACAACAAAAACATAAACTTAAGTTGGAGAAAGCACAGATTTTCATTTCATTAAAAAAAAAAAAAACAGAGGATTTACAGGAGATTTCTTTCTCTTTTTCTTCTTCATTTTCACTCTCCAACTCACTCAATAAAACTCTTTTTCTGCTCTCTTTCTCAATCTCTTAACAAGAGATTTTTCTCACGCTCAAATTGATTTCCATTGATGCATTTATATATTAATTACAAAGAGTGTATTCAAGGACAATCATTATCTAATCAACTTGCTACACCATACATTTAAGAGGTTCTAGATTTTTCTCTCAAAATACAGATCATATAGTAAAAAACAAAGTCAAAATAAATCTATTGAAATGACAGCAGTAGTGTTAAACCAAAACACTCCTTTAGATAGCACTTAGCATCACAGCTCAAGCAAGCTGCTGCCAACACTCCTCCTTGATGCTTAGTGCTGTTGAAGACTTCAAGCCCTTTTCAAATGCTGAAAATTTGAAATTGCCACAATCATCACTTCTTTCATAGGAAACCAACATCAAACATTTAATCTCTCTAATGCTGAAAAAAATTCATAACTCCTCCTTGAGGATAAATTTCTCTTTCACACACCAAATGGCTTTGAAGAGAAAAAATGATGAAGTCTCATGTACCTCATCTTAAACAACAACATTTGAATGAATTTTTTTCATAAATACATCCATCTTTGCATGAGAGTTCTTTTTCAAATATGGGCATGGCTCACAACTTCAGTTTATAGACTTGCAGGTCTTTTCGTTTCTTCAGAAATTTCAAGACTCACTTTAGGTCCCTCTTTTCAATTTTAAGACTTGACGGTCTGCTGAAATTTCTGCAATTTATGGATTTGCTGGTCCTCCCTCTTCTTTGCTTTTAACTATCTAGTTTATAGACATATTGATCTTTGTAATTTGCACAGTTTATAGATATGTTGGGTCTTTTAAAAACAAAGTTCTTGCAGTTTTTGGACTTGCTTAAGTCCCTCAAAGCAAATTTCAGCAGTTTAGGGACATGCTATGGTCCTTCAAGAATGATTTTACAGTTTAAGGACTTGTCGGTCCTTGCTTGAAAGATTTTTGATAAATGCTAGAATTATATATGTTTTTATGTGAAATTATTATTTAATTTTGATCTTAATTGGGTTATAATTTATATTTGAAGCATTTATTCTGTTTAGTTTTATCTGTCAGGTCATGATGGAGCCTTGTTACAAGAAAGGAGCGGAATTTGAGCATAAAAGGTGCAAAAAAAGTTATTTTGGAAGAATTTGAGAGTCCAAGGGGCTTTAGGAGTAAAATACATAATTTTGAAGATATTTTGTCCAAGGGGTTTTAAAAGATATTTTGTCCAAAATTAAGTTGGGTTGTGCGTTTTGTTGAGAAAAGAAATGTTCTGGTGTGCGTTTTGGTGAGCAACTTAAAACACCAATTTTGAAGCAATTTCGGCTGCCTTGGTTTTGAACAAAACGCAGCTCTTTTCTGCGTTTCACTTGAAAATGTTGAGCTTTGTGGTCTCTTGGAACGCGACGTTTTGGTTGTAAAGAAAACCTTCTGTGGAGTTTTGATGAAGAAAAAACATGATCTGAAGATTATTATTGGGCGGATTCGAAGACCAGAAGATTTGAGTTGGGATTGGATGACCCATTTGAAGGCGATTTTGAGGAGCTGTTGAGTGATTTTCGGATTGCAAAAAGGGAGACGGGAGTTTTGAAATTCGAACAGAAATTGGAAATAAAGGGAGAGGTCTGATCGAAAAAGGGATAGCAGACCAGAAACTGGAAAAAAAAAAGAGACGAGAAACAAAGAACGACGCAGAGATTGGAAAAAAGATCGATAATCAGACGAAAAGAAAGCAGAGAGGGAAAACCAGAGAAGAACATTAACGATTAGAGGAGACGAGAGGAAGAACGATTGCAGGAAGGAGCTTTGAATCTGAACCAGACTTCACCATTAAAATCGAAAGAAAATCAGAATTGAAGCAAAGAAGATGAACAGTAGAGATTGAAGCAGACCCAGCTGAAGCAGTCTCAACGGCACCGGTCTTTGGCAGCACAGAATAGAGCCAGGTGCATTACGGGAAAAATCGGGAACAAGGGAATCGATTTTTGAGCAGAGTATTTTCGTTTTCTTTTAAACAGTATTATTCTTGAATTTTCTACTATTTTTCTCATTTGATTTTGCTGAAATTACAATGGTATTTTTGTTCGGTTGTCATTTTCTGGTTGATTGCGTTAATACTGTAATGCCGATGATGAACTAAATTTAATTAGTGGCTTGATTGCGATGAGCCCTATGTTTGATTGATCCTGTAATTTAATTCATCTGGTTAATTTGATTTGTTATTTTTTGTTACGATTTAATTGTGGTTTAAATTGATTAAATTAATCTATGCTGGCGTTATTAGTTTAATTTTATTTTTGCGATTTGAGTTTGAGAAAACCTGTCGTAAATAGAACACCCGTAATTAAAAGGAGTTGCATGCAACCCTAGAGATTGGTCGACATAAATCCTCTGGATTGGGGTCAAACCCAATACTGAAAATTCACAGAACAGTTTAATGCGAGACTAGGGGTTTTAATTAGAACAAGAGTTCAATTAATCAACCTAGGATTAGATGTTAGCTAGCTCGAGAGAGTAGTTAATATAATTTAGAAATTTCTACGGTCCAACGAAAATAACAGTCAATTAATCGGATGAGTCGAGTTCAGGAGAAGTCTTAGGGGGATTCAAAGTCCAGACACTACTTTTATTTCTGCTTATTAAACTGTGTTTTCTTCCGTTTCTCGAAGTGATTTTTGTTGCTTGTCACGTTAAATTATTTTATTTGCTTTTAATTATTTTCAAACACTAAAATTTTACCGGTTGAATAATAGAAAAAGGGTTAGTACTAGTAATCAATAGTCTCTGTGGGATACGACACTCGGTACTCCGGTAGCTATACTACGGAACGATAGGTGCACTTGCCTGTCGGTCTGAAGCGTAGTCGCTCGGACTCATATCAATTTTGCAGTTTGACAACATGTCGGTCCAGAAATTTTTTTTTTCTTTTTTCAGTTTAAGGACATGACTGTCCATTGAAACATTTTTCAGTTTAAGGACTTGCTTGGTCCATCAATACGTCAAAAACATGCAACAAAAGCTGAGTTTCATGAATTGAAACATGCTTCAAAATTTTTGAAGGAGTAAACAACACACTTCATGAAACTTAATAAAACAGATTTGAAGGAAAACAGGCTTCTCAAATATCATTGGAGCTCTGATACCACTGTTGGCATTTTCAAAGAGAGAAGAGAGCTTCAAAATGAAAACAATAAACTTAAACACAACAAAAATTATAAACTTAAGTTGAAGAGAAAACAGATTTTCATTTCATAAAAAAGAAGAGGATTTACAAGAGATTTCTTTTTTTTTTCTTCTTCATTTTCACCCTCTAACTCACTCAATAAAACTCTTTTTCTGCTCTCTTTCTCAATCGTTGAACAAGAGATTTTCCTCACACACAAATTGATTTCCATTGATGCATTTATATATTAGTTACAAAAAGTGCATTCAAGTACAATCAATACCTAGCCAACTTGCTACACCATACATTTAAGAGGTTTTAGATTTTTCTCTCAAAATACAGATCATATAGTAAAAAACAAAGTCAAATAAATCTACTGAAATGACAGCAATAGTGTTACGGTTACAGCAGTTACATTTTCAATTTTAAACCTAAACTTTAACTAAATATAATAATAATTCAAAATTCAAATTAATATTAATCATTACAATTGAATTCATCTCTCAACAGATTTTTGCTGTAATCTCTCTGTTCTGCTTGCAATATTTGAATTTTAGATTCAAATTTTAACCAAAGTTCTAACTCTAACAATCTCCTCCTTAGAACTTTAGATCAAAACCTTAAGTTTTAATCCCTTGATAAATGTTGAAAGAGATGAGAGCTTGGAGAACAAAAGCTCTAAACAATAACAAAACATAAAACAAAAAATAAGAAAATAAAACAGAGGTAAACAAAGGAGAAGGAGAAAATTAAAATACATACATAGTAGTATATTTTTTCTTCTTTATAATTCTGATTTTACAGAAGCTCTCCCTCTCACACTCTCTTACAAATATGCTAACCTTTTAATAACCAAAGTTATATGACTTGGTAGTCTACACCTACTTAAGCCAATACACTTTTTTTCCTCAACTTGAGGAAAGCCAATCTTTTGGAAAAAATATTAGCAAACACTTACGTGTACTCCAACAATAAATTTTCTGCAACTTGAATATTCTTGGAACATCTTCTTTCTTAATCCAAAAATTTCCAGAAATTTCAGCTCTTGGTTAAACTACTTTGATGAAGCAATCTCTTCAACTTCTCAAATTTTTCATGGAGTACTTCTCTTCAACTTCTGAACTTTATCATGCAGTGTTTCTCTCCAAAAATCTGAATCTCAACATATAGCACATCTCTCCATCAAGCTTATAATTTTCAAGTGTACTTTTCACCATCAAACTTATATTTTATCTTTCTTTTTTTTTTCAGAATAGATTTTTTGCTCCTTATTCACCTTCATCTTCTTTAAAGTTATCATCATCTTCTTCATCATAATTAGCTCTTGGTCTCAATCTTTTTCTCTCTCAGAGTCACTTATCACATACTTTTTTTTTCCTAACATAGATATTCTAATTCCTATGGGGAGGGAGAAGTGGGATTCAAACCTTAGACCTCTAGTCTAGGATGCCAATACTCTACCAACTGAGTTGGCCTTCGTTCCCGTCACTTATGACATACTTACTTTGTTTCGGATTAGCTCTCTCCATTCTAGCTCTCGGATTAGGCACCTCGTCCACAATAATGTCTTTTACATTTTTGGAACTTGCAGCAGAAACAGAACTACAAGTCATTTCATCACATCTTCCTACAGATTCAACATCATTGTTTGCAAGCATGATTTTTTTCTTTCTTTTCTTCTTCATAGTTTTAGCTTACTCAAATACTCTCTACTTTCTATAATTTTTCTTCTAATTTTTAGCTTTTTATCTTTCTTCACTCAAAAATTAATTTTGGTTCTAGGCCCTTTAAGATCAAGGTAGCTTTGATAGAGAGGACAGATACTAAGAGAAAATTGCAAACTTTTTTAAACTCTGTTTTTCTCGCTAATTTTCTCTGCTAGATAACATCAAATAGAGAGCCTTTTTATAGGTTGTAACTTCAGGTTCAAACTGTTACATTTTAAATTTTAAACCTAAACATTAACTAAATATAATAATAATTCAAAATTCAAATTAATATTAATCATTACAACTGAATTCTTCTCTCCAACAGTTGATTGCTATCATAAGTACCTGTTGGACAATGTGGACCATGGTAACCCTTTGGTTGGGATGTTGAAGGCAGAGGTGCAAGATATGTCGAAATTGATGGACTCTCAAAACATGTATGAAAAGCTAGGCCGTCCTTATGCACTCTCCTTTGAGATTTCTCATGGTCGCCAATAGTGCCATCTCACAAATTTGAGAGGCTTTGTGCGAAGTATTAAAATTAGGTGTTGGGCCCCATGAAGATTAAGATATGTATCATTGAAATGAATAAAAAATATGTATTCTAAAAGTTGCTCTATGAAGATGATTATTAAAACAAATTAATTGTCCCAAGTTTAATCCCTAGTGCATACATTTAATGTTATTTTTTCTAATTTTTTAAAATTTGGGGTTCTGTGCAAATATTCTGTTTGCACAGGGCTTCTACGGGCCTGGTCGCGAAGTTTGCCTAGGATACTATTGCTAGGGGTTCATCGGCTATATAAGAACGCAAGTTTAAATCTGGATTGTGCTTTTTATGAAAATATGTATAGTTTATCGTTAATAAACTAAACATATTTTACTATACAAAACACAATCCAACTGTGTGGTGTGTGCATGAGCTTTAGTTTGTGCAAGCTCCTTTGTTTATCATAATAAAATCTTTTGTGTTTTGGTTAATCTATAGTTCATTGCTCTATCAAATTGTGAGTTTACTGTTATGATTTTACGGATTACCTGTTTACGAGTTTACTCGATTCATAAATCAGAATTGCATTGTTAGTAGTAATAGTCAAAAAGTATTTTTCACTTATTTGGGTCAATGAGTTGTTATGTTGCTTCATGTTTTAAGTAGTGGAGTTGATGCTTCATGTTTTAAGTAGTGAAGTTTTTTTCATGTTTTAAGTAGTGGGGTTATTTCCATGTTTTAAGTAGTGGGGTTGTGATAGCTACTTTTGAAAGCCTATATAAGCTTGTGTCTTGTTTTGTTTCATAAGAAGCAATTTTATGCAATAATAGTATTTTCCTCTTTCTTTCTTTATTTCTTTTTTCTTATGGGTTTTAACTTGTAACAAGAATGGGGTGCCTTTCTAAGAATAAATAAATGCCACTAATTACTAGCATCTCTTTTGTATTCTGTGTAAAGGAAGGATAATAACATCATTTAGCTTCATATGCTAAAAAATGCTTTGACTAGTCTGATACACTAAAGAGTCATTTTGACTGAATATTCTAGAACCTAAGGTGAACAAACAGTCATGATAGCAATTCCGGCTTTTTATACAAATAAGGACGCACATGAATTCGCGACCCGAAAAATTTATCTGGCCTCTAAGTGATATGAAATATGGCTAAGACATGAAATAACTTGATGCTTTAAGGGAAAACTGCATATACCCTTATGGATACTTTGACCAGCCAACATACAAAGGTTATTAAATTTAATTATTAGATGGGCCCTATATTAACCATCAAATAGAGCTCGTAATAGTGAAGTTACTCTAAAATAGGAAGAACCAAGTGTCGTGATAGTTGACAAAATCTTCTTACTAATCAAGGAACTAAAAATTGCAGGAAGAAAAATCATACAGCAGATAGGAAACTATTCACTTAATAATGACAAGGATGCTCACGCTCTTCGTAACACTAGGTCAAGAGTAAGTTATGGCTGGAAAGCAAAAAAAAACAACGTCTGACATCTAAGTATAGTTAAGCTTCTATTAGATACGTCGTGTTATATAACCAAAAGATTGTTTACCCAGTTCACTGCTAAAAAGAAGGGATGTCGCAACTAAGACTGCCGATAGCGACTTTTTGGCCAGTTGATCCAAGACATGGAATGACTTGTACTTAGAGAGGGATATCTGTAAACCTCCTTGTCCTTTAGGACCTACCTGTCAAAGCTTAGTAAGATCATTATTGCTATCTAGGAGGAGCTCACTGACAGATCAGTAGGAAGGTCGCCCATGTAACCTCTAACCAAGACAAGAAGCTACCTACGCGATCTCTCTACTCTTCTAAGAGCGAGAGGTCACTTAAAACTCAATGAAGAGTTATGGACCATGGACCTGCCTTGGCCATCGACCTGACATGAGCCCAAACTGGACCGAGGCTTGGCCCCACTGCTTATTGATCACCTACCACCCACATGGCATTACTAAAGCCTCACTCGCGGCACCACCTCATACCATCACCCCATACTGCGAACCGTAGACGTAACAGTACTTACTACCATTATAAATAGTCCACAAGCTGCCACAAATGAGAGATAGCTTTTCAGCCTACAGAACCAAAATGAGAAATGTTATTAGTTAGTAGAGTGCGGATATGCATGTTCAACCATATGTAAAAGAAAAGGATATGGGATCTCTTGGCCAATAGTAACTTAATTGGAATAAAAACTAGGGGTGTGCAAAACCCAAACCGAATCGACCAACCCGATCGAATCGATTTGAACCGATGTATTCGGTTTGGTTTAGTCAAGTTGATCGGTTTGGTTCAGTTTTATGTTTTAAGAAAAATCAGATTTTGATTCGGGTTAGTTCGGGTTAAACTGAAAAAAATCGACGTGTTCGGTTCGATTTGGTCGAGTTGATCGGTTCAGTTCGAATTTTAATATAGAAAAATCTCGGTTTTTGAGTTGTTCGGGTTGAATCGAACCCGACTGATATATCTAGGGTTTTCAAACATTAAGAATGAAATTACAAAACTGCCCTTCAGGTTACACAGGTATTTTTCAGGTTGAGTTTTTGAACCTGAACCTAACCTGTTTAATTTCAGGTCGGGTTCGTGTCAACCCATTTAATTAAACAGGTTGAAAATCTCAACCCTAACCCGCTATTAGCAGGTCAGGTTTGTGTCGGGTTAGCAGGTCGGATCAACTTTTGACATCCCTACCGCTAAGTGTGTAAATGAACTGGTAGTTAGGAGGTTGAGTTTGAATCTAGATTAGTCGGTGCAGGTGTGTTAAGAATTAATTTAAGTTTAAAACAATTTCATCGACAGCATATTAGCGATCTATGTTTACCAGCTTCAAATTAAGAGTTTTAGGGTCTAATTTTTACGGCATAGATATATCAGCCTCGGAGACCGAATTGAACAGATTGAAAGTCATTCAAAACAATGAAATTCAACAGGTTCTAAAAAGGAGTTATAAACGGCTAGATGGAGATGAGCAAAACACATTCTTGATATTGCATTTGCATGTTGTTTTAATGGTGAACCTAAGGATAGAGTTGAAAATTTTGATATTTTTCTTCCTGAGTTATTTTTGTGATGTTATAAAAATATTCATTTTCAAAATGGATAATATTCATTTTTATAATGGGTAAAAAAATATTATTTTTATAAAAGTAGTATTTATGTATCAATAATTATAGTCTCTTTTCACTAGTTTATAACCATTATTTTATTTACAATTAACTTATGACTAACTATGTTTGAAAAAGAAAAAGAATTCTTTTATAAATCTGGTAAATTTCGTAAAATCCTAACTTTTTTTTTTAGAAGAGTTAGCTTGGCAAGCAATATGCAATCCTATGGGTTATGCAAATTATACGGTGAAACCATCATATTAACTCACCTGATTAGGTTTAATTAATTAATTAATTCAAAACATTTGTAAAAAATATAATTACATGAGATAATATTTTCTTATTTTGGACAAAAAGGGAAAAAATAAAAAGATAATAATTGCTCTACCAAATGGATTTGTAAGCCATCTTTTTCTAAATTTTATTTTTTTATGTAGTCGGCTAACAACTTTATTTTTTTTATAGAGTTAGCCAAAAACTTTGCGTCTTTTTCTATGGAATCAGCCGGCAACTTTATTTTTTTTATGGAGTCAGCCAACACGTCTATTTTCTTTTATGAAGTCAGCCAACAACTACCTTTTATTTTGAAGATAATGTTCCTTTTATTTGTTGAATTACATTCTCACTCTCTAGTTTCTCAAGTTCTCTCAAGGTTTTTGTTTGCGGAGGCATAATCGCCGGAGCATATCATCGGAGGCTCTATTGCCGGAGATGTCTCAGTATAGGTTTGAGTCTGAAGAACGGAATTTTCGTGGTGTTAAGACTAATGTTATGGGTATTCGTTTATCCGGTCCTGTCGTTGGAGACTATATAGATCTGACTTTTAAGATGGTGGCTGAAAAAAATTGGATATTTGGGAGCTGGACTCAGTGCGTAGTCGTTCCGACTGCTCCCACACTTGATTTAGTATGGGATTGGGCATCTCAAGATTCCCATTTTAAACACTGTTGGACGGATGGTCCTAAGGGAGTTTATCCTAAGATTATTGAGGAAGATGGTCAGCGGAGCAGGTTTAAGGTAGGCCGTACAATTATGGATGGAGATACCTCATGTGCAGGTCGTGATCTGACCTGTACTTGGCATATAAGAATGCCTAACTCTGGTAATTATGGCATCATGGTTCAAGGAGGAGGTTATGGAATCAATATAGCTACCGGCAAGGTCATAGTTAATGGCAATATCTTGTCTTCTGTTGAAGACGACTCTAACGTCGTCGTTTGATCTATGTATGTATTAGCTTATGCGTACTTAGTCGTTTTACGACGCTTTGTAATATTTTCAATAAAGCTTCTTCTGTTGAATATGTTGTTGAAGACGACTCTAACGTCTTCGTTTGATCTACTAGCTTATAGTCGTTTTACGACGCTTTGTAATCTTTTCAATAAAGCTTCTTAAGGAAGCTATTCAATAAAATATTTATATTTTTCGAGGAAAAAAAAAATGTTCCTTTTATTTTTTAATGTTGCAATTATTGGCTATGGATTCTTTCCTCATTCGACTCTGCTTAATAAACTTTGCACTTAGATCTTGGGATAGTCGAGGGAAGTCTCAGAGGGGTCTTCCTGTGGGGATTAATTTGACCAAAAGAGTGACATCTCTTATAAATGCTGATCCATTTTGCCAAGAGAATGAAGATAAAAAGCATGCTTTTTTATCATGCTCATTTGTCCGAAGAATCTAGTTTATTTCACCTCTGCCTATGCATAGTGATCATATTCAAGGCAATGAACCAATTGAACTGTGGAGATCTTTTAATTCTTGGATTCAAAGCTTGAGAAACTCAGCAGATTACATCTCTTTAGCAGTATTTTTTATATGGCAGATATGAAAAGCGCGCAACAACAAGTTGTTTAATGGTGCATCATTGGAGACAAATGCTATTGTGCAAATAGTAGTGAGGAATTGGATGGAATTCAATCAAATGAAGACTGCTAGATCATCTCAATCTGCAAGAGTTTCCTCCACTACTGCAACTTCATGGCGGCCTCCTCCCCTGGGTTATGTAAAACTCAATATAGATGCGGCAACTAATAAGAAGATGAATTACATAAATATTAATTATTTGAATTATAGATAATAAGAAATTTTAGTAAATTATTGGATAATTTAAATTTTTATTGATAATTATTTCTTTAAAAAAAACTTACTACTTAATTTTAAATATAAACATAATATATAAGTCTCTATTTACTATTGAATTAATTGAAGTTAGAAGAAACGATTTCTTATTCCATATTTTTTTCAATAATCAGTCATACTAAAACTATTTTTTTTTCCTTTGTTTCCTTGTTTTCTTCTACCCATGTTCTCCCAGTTTTTTCATTTAAAATTTAGGGAAGAGCTGGTATACGAACGTCCGTATAAACGGACGAGCATATCAGCCATTGGATAATTATTGTATTGAGATAAGAGTTGACACTAAAGACAACAGCTAATTAAATTAAAAAAAAAATAAAAACTAAATTTATAATAATAAAAGCACTTTAACCTCATCTACTTCACTCTAACGGAAGAAAACAAAACTTCCGCCAAACGTCATTATACTTCATCAGCCGCCATTAACATTCATCTCATAATTTTTCAATTGCAGACAATTTTCATCTTCTCCCTCTCATAACTTTTCAATTGCAGACTATTTTCATCTTCTCCCTCTCATAACTTTTAATTGAAGACTCTATTTTTCAATAATCTTCATGATCTACTACCACCACCTGCATCAACTTTCTTGCTCTCAGTCCACCAGCCTTCCTATTATCCGAAGACTCCTGTTGTTCTCTAAAATTGGCACTATTTTCTTTCTGCACATGGGTTTTCTTATGTTTTCTTCATTTCTGATTTTCATATGTTTCCTCTTAGTTCTTATCTATTTTGGAGACAATTTGGACGAAACTCAAATGAAACAAATTGAATTAAGTTGATGACCAAATTGAGTAAGAGTTTAAAGCGCAATCGATGGGAAGAGTTTTTCCAGATTTGTAAATTATATTTTCATATGAGTTTTGGTTAAATGGTAGTACTGTTGTTGATGTTTAATAGTTCAAATATTATTTCTGGGTTATTCTGGTTTATTCTCCGGATGTGATTCGAGATGAAAAACAAATGGGCTCATTTGACGACTTCTTTTTCTTTTGTGTTCAATTCTTGTGTCAAAGTAAATACATAAACAAATAAACATGTGTGTAAATATAAACCTACAACTATGTTTCTTATTGATTTTCCTTTGGTGGTAACTCTGAAAAATACAGAAATTGTGTATAAAAACTAAACTTGATTAGGTTCAATTAATAATTTTGGTCTATCCAAAATATTAAATTGGACTATTAATATTTAGTTATGAGTCCAAGCCCATTTTCTAGAAAGGAAGATAATAGAATCTAGTAGAAGAGTCTAAGAAATATCTAGTTTTTCTAGAAACTTTTATGTAAAATATCTACAAGAAATTTCTAGACATTAGATTAAAATATCTAGATATTATAGGATTGTTTTGAATGTTCTATTGAGAACTATAAATAGGGAGGCTAGGCTATTGTCATGGGTGTAGAGAAGTTGTAAGAAACCTTAAACTAAAAGCTTAATATAAGAGTTTCTTTTTTCACTACAAAGCAGTGGTGCTATTTTTTCTTCCTAAATTCTCTTCCCTTCCAATTCCATTTAGTAAATTCATTGCCCAAAAGGTTCTTTTGTTAACAGCCCATAATTGCAGCTCCCTTAAGCAAAAACGCAGGTTTGGTTTGAGTTTTGGGCAAGTCTTTATTTCAGTCCCTAAATTCTTCTCTAATGGCCAAAACACCCTTGTATTCTTAATTTCTTCAAGGCAACACTTCTCTCTTTGCTAATTCTGCCCATTTTTGTTACCTTTTGCAATAATGCCATTAAAACCTACAAAAATCAACATTTATATGATAAGTGCTACAAATGTGAATTATTAATTAATTATAAGCAACATTACATAATAATTCTGTATAAAAATATATGCAAATTTAACACTTATCAAGTTCTTATATATGTATGTAATTTTTTTTTTTCAAAAAAAAGTGTACTTATATATATCCCAAATTAAAATCAGTTGAGAAGATGAGTGACATAGAAGGAATTAGATTTGAAATTTTAGAAAAAAAATTTTGAAAGGAAGACAACTCTATACAAAAAATTACCTCTGGTCGGTGCATCATCCCTTATGTCGACCTCTATTAGTAAATGATTTGTTGCTTATGTCATCATCCACGAGTGGAATTGATGTCATCCTCCACTAATTGTATTTCTTTGAGGAAATGATTATTGGCTCATGCGATGCTCCACCAACCGTAAGTCATGTCATTACCAGTCGCCAGTCCATTTTGTTGGGACATTGTGACGCTGACATGCTGCATTAATTCATTCAAACCACGGTTTTCAAAACTAAGTGGGTCTAGCAAAGGAGACATGTACACTCAATGGTAGCTTGGGGTGCACCATGTGAGATAGGTACCGGATGGTGTTCTGCAATTTTTGAGGAATATTCACCAATGAGCGACGGCAAGTAGATGTGGTTTATGGTCTGATTTATGGTCTGATCGCCGAATGATTGAGGAGAAATCTCTTTTGATCAGCAAAATATGTTTGACATATATTATACTGGGACGTATATTCAAATTGAGAATGATCTAAAACAGATTGAGGGTATTGAGGATAACTCTCCTCTTTGCAAGTCAAATGAGTTAGCTGGAATGATTCTCTCTTTTATGATATTAGGTTAGCTGCAGTATCATTTAGAATCTGATTCTAAAAAACGGAAGTAGTAACATTTTTTAAAATTTGTCTCATTATAACTTTATTATTTTATTAACGTTGCATTTGATTTTCACATGTAAGTAACATATAACATTTTTTACAATTTGTCTCATTATAAAAGCATTTTTCAAGTGCGGAACCGGTTCCAGGACGGTTCCTTTTAAAAACCTTTCCTGGTATCGATTGAATGGTTCCTTCAAAACTAGTAACATTTCCTGGAGTCACATGATCGGTTCCGGTATGGTTTTCAATTTTTTTGTTTTGGTTTCGGTTCAGTTTTCAGTTCTTTAATTATAAATTCTTTGGTCGCGATTCCAAGTTCGATTCCGAGAGGAACGTATAATTTTTAATCAAAACAAATCTTATACTACCTCCGTACCAAAAAAAAAAAAAAAGAGATTTTAGGGCTTTTTGTTGTTCCAAAATAAGTGAGACTTTTGATATTTTGGGTAGAATTTGGACGATTTTGCTCTTTGTCTTGTAGTGGAGTGGGGAAAAAAATAATTTTTTATTAGAATGTCAAGAGTGTTTACTGAACCCATAGGAGAGAGGAAGAGAGATGGGGCTGACAATTGCAGGCGAGTCAGAGCAGACTGCAAGAGAGAGAAAATGGTGTGGAAAAAAAGGAAAATATGGTGTTCTTAATATGGATGCATCTTTTTTTAAAAAATACGGCCAATATCTCCAAAAACTTGAAAATGGTGCATCATATGACTTTAATATGCATCCAAAATTATATTATGTGCCCGAAAAAAAAAAACAACGGAAAAAAATTAGGGATTTGGGAAAATAATTAATGGTGCAGACAAAAGTGTGAAATGAAAATTGCCATTTCCCTCCAAATGTGATTTCCGCCGAAAAATTGGAAACTGGGGAGCATTTAATCTCTCAACCATAACCGCTCTCTCCTTTTCTTTGAATAATAACTCTTACCATTTGCCATTATCCTAAAATATGTTGCCATAGAAATGGAGAACTAGGCTGAAACTTCAGATATGATTTGTTTTTTGACGAAACCTTCCTTAAGTTTCTGGAGTACATATGCATGCACTTGGGTTTTGGTTGTCAATGACACATGGATTCCTTTTTTTCGACCAATACTTGGGAGTTCACCTTCTTCCCCATTCATTTTCTATTTTCTATGATACTTTGGTGTTTTTAAGGTTTGATTTCATGGTTTTTATAGGGAAGAAGAATTCTGTGATTTAAAATACACCACACTTTGAAATTTTGCAAACAAATTTCTTTTGGGGGAAACATGGGCAAAATTTTGGCTGCATTTCGCTGTACTTTTTTTCCCCTTTTACTTATCACAACCTGCCATATATTTCAAGATGCAACCAAAATATAACGCGCCTCTATGGTGAAAATTCCCGCCTGCCCACAAGGCTTTTCACCTCTGACAGGCGCGCATTTTTCCTTGTCCACGTCAGAGTCTACTCTATCAGATGTCATCAGCTGTCTCCTTTTGTCTGCCTTCTCTCTTCCTTTTTTGGGGCATTTTGAGAAGAAAAAATTGAGAAAATTTTATGGTAAATAGTAAAAGTCTCAGTTTTATTGGAACGGAGGTAATACTTACATTATAACTAATTTAGTAACTAAATTATCTAAAACTTGTAACAAAAATAATAAATCATAATAATCAAAAGTAAGACTTAAACTCTAAATATTACACAACCTATAAAAATAACATTCAAAATTCATAATCCAAATGTGGTTGGGAGCCAGCAGAGGTAGTAAGACCCTTTGCCTTCAAGTCCAAATAGACCGAGTTTGAATCTCTCAATCCATATC
The DNA here is from genome assembly GCA_949640765.1 of Croton laevigatus. Taxonomy (NCBI): domain Eukaryota; kingdom Viridiplantae; phylum Streptophyta; class Magnoliopsida; order Malpighiales; family Euphorbiaceae; genus Croton; species Croton laevigatus. The sequence goes on along the minus strand of CATIWJ010118508.1, from coordinate 3,608 downwards.
CGGGTACGTGAGTTTATATCTATGTTTAAAAAAAATAAAAAAACCCTTCATAATCCAAATAAATAATAATTTTTAAAATTCAAATTACGTGTTTTAGATATTACGAAATAGATACATTGTGTCTTTTAGGTATTATCTATAATATTGTCTCACTGTTTGTATTATACGTATTCTTTTTTTATGAGGAAAAGAAATGTCTTTCTTTTTATCTAGTATATTTGCAGTCTGCCTCTAACTAAAATGGTTAGAGAGTGATGACGGTTCAATAAATGGGCTTTAATTTGATAATTCAACTTAAAAAATTTATGGAATCGACCTATATATACACATATGGGGTAAATTTAAAGTTTATTACTACTTCCGTTTTCAAAAAGTTAGACTTCACACTATTCACCCTTTTTTTGTACATAACTTTCTTCCAATTCTACCCTAACAACTCATATTAACTTAATTTAAAAAGTAGACCCCACATATTTTTCCCCACTAACTCACATCAAATCAATATAAAAAGTGGACACTATATGCATTAAAATCCAAATCTCCTCCATCAAAAGACAAGACTCAATATTGTCCAAATACACACAAATATACTAAAAGTCTGAACATTTGAAAACTACCATTTAGATATAAATCTCAATCTTTTCAAAACGGAGGTAATATTAAATAAAAAAAAAAGTTACCTTTTTTATTATTTTTTAGCTAAGATCGTACGATTTTAAGATAGCTAGGTTCTACTCTTACTATAAATACAGGTTAAGCTCCCAAAGCATTCATCATCAACCAAATACTCGAATCCTTCTGTTATCTTTTTGCATATCATAAGAAAAAAAAAATGGTTTCTTACCCTATTAAGATTGTGAGTTCCATAACTCTTCAATCTAGCTTAGAAAAGACAACCAGTTTCTACAAAGATGCTGCAACCAATCTCCCAAAGGTTCTTCCTCAGAGAATCAAAGAAATCATCCCCATCGAGAAGGTTGGTAACCAAATCAAGAAGTACAAAATCATTTATCAAAATGGTAATCTTCACTAAAATCTTTACATTTTTCTTAAATAAGTTTTGTTTATAAATCAAATATTAATACTATAATTATTTATGTTTAGGATTGCCACTTGAATGGGCACAAGTGGTCGTTGATTTAATGCATTCAAATGATCTGATAAGTGTTTACACAATAAATGTACTGACAAGTGGAAATGCTGGAGATTTCAATACACGTGGCACAACAATCAGAAACATTACTGTTTTCCGGCCACTGGGAAAAGGCACCAACGTTGAAATTACTTATGAATTCGAAAGAAACAATCAGGATATTGGTCCTGCTCTTCTTGAATTCGATATTTCGAATTTTATTGCGGTGGATAGTAAGATAAACTGAAGAGCCGTGTACTATAAGATGCATGAGTGTTATATATATGGTGGTGTTGAATAATCTAAGTACTATACGTAGTACTTATAATCATGCATCTTTTGAATTTGCTAAGCTGTTTGTAGTGTTTACTGTTGTCTACTGTGTATGTGATGTGTGGAGTGCAAATTGCAGTTTTATTCTGCATTTTTCACTTCGTGATTGCATGGTATTAATAAAATTTAGTGTTTCTTAATAAGATCATCGATGTTGAAGACTAACCACTACAATTTTTTTTTTTTGGGGGTTTGAAAATTAATTAATCGTAACAACACCTACTTAAGGAAAAATTTAAATAAGAAAATCTTTCACAAGTTTTAATTAGTATTATAGCTTAGTCGTTACTTCATGAAATACAATAGACCTAGTCACAAATTGTCCATTGTTTTCTCTAAATGTTCAGGTTTGTTCATTTAGCTAAATGAGCAGAGCTCAAACTCTATTTATGAGCTCACTATTTGCTTCACCAATTATATCGGTTAAGTATCCGCGAGCCTTTTATCGAACAAGCTTGTAAGCCATAAAATACATCCGATGCATTTATAAATTGCTAATTGATTTCGTGATATACACTAGTAGACAAAATGTTTGGATTAATAGAGTTCGGATAGGTAGATTTGGCAAAATTCTTAGAATGTAAAATAAATGGACTATTAAATGAATGAAATTTCAAACATTATCATTTGAATTTTAAAAAATAATCCATTGATTGGATAAATATTTTTAAAATAAAAGTTCATAATTGATATAATATAAAACAATGGAATTAAAAAAAATTCCACCTCCTTTCGTTATTTTTTCTTAAACAAATGATTGAATTTGATGATCACTTGTAATATTTAAATTCCACCATCTGCCAAACAATAGAGATATAAACTTGGTACAATAATACACGAGGGGCATGCTTATAGCCTGTAGACATATCAGATTATTGATGCAAATAATGAGTACTTATTTCAAAAAAAAAAAAGAACTAGGAAAAATTATAGTCATTCTATTTAATATTTAGGGATATTAATTATTAATCTAATATTTCTTTTAGTAATTTATTACCGATTTCTTGTTTACCATATAGCTGATTAAGAATTTGACAAAAATGAAAATGGCAAAAGCAATACAAGTGATAAAATCTCCTAGTTCGTATTTATATTTAATTTCAGTACAATGCTACTACTAGTTATCTATCGGCCTTCAACAACAGTTACAGTCACAGTCACAAGGTTAACAGAAGAGTTGTTGTGGCTCTGTTGGAAAGAAGCTGAATTTCTTTCGGTAAAAGATGGTTCCTGTGGCATAGGAAGATCTACAATTCCACTGTTTAGCATTGATATGATTGTTGATACTGTTGGCTTGTCTTTTGGAAACTCCTGCACGCACAATAGACCTACATGTATGCAACTGAATATTTCTTCTTCATAGCTTGGATGATATACTACCTGGGTCTGCTAGAGTTGTTGTGCGTCCTCCTTTCCACAATTTCCATGCCTGCAGGAAACATCCTTCAGGTGTAAGTTGTAAATCTATGCATATAGATAAAGGAATTTACATTTTGGTCATTCTACCGTTATTTTTAACAGAAATATAGACAGAATGATGTTTTTATCAACGGAATTAAAATGCACGGATATTTTTGTCCATTAAAAAATAAACAGGGAAGAAAATGTAGATATAGGAACAATATAGAGAGGTTTTTGTAAATTTGCCTATAGATAATTATAATGTGTGCTAGAATATGAAGAGTTTGTGATAAGCCACATTTAATGCTAGTAGTCAAAATTCTAAGTTTAATGTTTAAAACTCAAGAGTCATGCCTTATGTATTTATAAATAGTGTTTTGGTTAATGAAAATATAGATCAGTTTTCTATTCTCTTATTATTTTTAGTCTACTTTTCTTCTCCCTTGTGCCAACAATCTGTGATATGGAAGTGGCTTTGGCGTTTAAGGTTACTGCCAAAGATTAAGAATTTTCTATGGCGGATGGGTGCTGGTTTGTTGCCGGTCCAGGCAGACCTAAGGCGACGGGATTTTGAGGTGGATGTGTTATTTCCAATGTACTATTATGTTGTAGTTTTGCAAGTGAGAGATGGCGGCACGTTGCTGCTGTTCCATGGAGCCAAGATGATTCAATTATGGCATGGTTAGCGAAGCTTGAGCAAGCTTCTGCAAACTATCAGGTCTAGCTCTATTGTTTTATTGCT
>CATIWJ010118484.1:0-15150 GCA_949640765.1 Croton laevigatus | reverse complement strand
ATATGCAATTAAACTCAACAGAAAGTTGGTCGTTTGACCGGAAAATGAAGAAATTCGAATGGTTAGTTCGCCGGAAATTGCATCAACAGAAATCTCAACGAAACTTAATAATCTTCATATCAAAATGAAGCTTAAGAAGAGAGGAGTTCGTATGTACCTATATCGGAGTCATCAGACCGCCGAAAGGAGTCGGAAAAGCCATCGAAAATTTGAACGTGGAATCTATTCCAGCCACAGATCGGGGAAGATACCACCATTAACTGAAAGCTCGTATCGCAGGGAGTCCGAATCAGTTCTCACTTTTGCCGTCCAACCATCAGAACGGCCAGAAATGGCGTTGGAAATTTCACTCTCCTGTCGTGGTTTCTCACGAACTCTCTCGTTTGATGCTGGAAGCAGATGAAAACGAAGAAGGAGAAGAAGATAGTTGGAGTGGCTATGGACATGGCGGCGGCACAGCGGTGGCTCTCGCCGTTGCTGCTCGCCAAATCCGAAGAAGAAAGAAAAAGACTGAAGACGAATCGAAGGAATTTGGGTTCTGATTCCCAAATTCTATATTTTTTTATTATTATTTTTAATTTATTTATTATATATATTTTTATAATTAATTAATTTATTATTTTATTAAGAAAATACCTTTTAATGTAAATGACTGAACCATCCTCAACTATTCCGTTAATTTATGTCGACTAAATTGACATATCTGCCCTTGACTAATTATACAATTTACGTAAAATAATCTAACTATTACGCCCTCTATATATTTTAATATTTACGGAAATACCCATGATTTAAAAATTTCTAAAATACCCTTTTCAAAAATTTTATTCCCAAATTAGTCCTGAAAATTTACATTTGAAAATTAGGGTGTTACAACCCAAACTAGACATCTTTCTTCAATTGAAGCCTTAGATCACAAAAACCATCTACGTGACCCAATTTATAGCAGAGGAAACAGAATATAGTTAGTTTTTCATATTGGAATTTTACAGTAAAAACATTACCATCATTGCCGGCAAATTTCTTTCTACGTTTTAGGGAGGGGTGTCAAGTAGGTTAGGTTGGGTCGGGTTTAGATAAACATGTCAGAAAGTTCAACCCTAACCTGATATGTTAAATAAACTGGTCAAACGGGTCGACCTGATATGTTTTATTTTTTATACATATAAATAGGTCAAATGGATCAACCTGAACTTATTTAACCTGCTAATTTCAGGTTGACCCTAATTCATGTAACTTGATTTCAATATTCAAATCTAATTCAAAATAAGTAACTATACATAGTCAAATAAAGTATGGGAAAAATTTTCAGAATATATATTATAAGTAAGACATATCCTCAATATGAGCAAGCCGACAATGTAATCTTTAATTTACCAGTAAAAAATCTTGAAGTAAATAACAATAAATGAAAATTCTCAAATAAAGTCCTAAAGTACCACAAACCACAGAAATGTATATATGTATTAATCCTAATACAAAAATGATGTCGTATTTGTAAATACGTTAAACATGCCATTTTTCGGATTGAAATTTTCAACGTGAACTTAATCCATTTAATTTCAGGTCGAGTTCATATCAATGTATTTAATTGAACAGGTCAAAAAACTCAATACTAACCTGCTAATTTCAAGTTGAGTTTGTGTCGGATTAGCAGGTCGGATCAGCTTTTGACATCCTATTAGGAACTGACCAATGTCCAGGCTAACGTTTACTGGCATCAGAGCATTAGTCACAGATGAAAAACTTCTCATACTGCTCTTTGAACGATCCCACATAATTCCCAGCAAGCGTAGCCATAGTTTAAAATACCCGAGGAAAGATCATTAACCCATACCCAGATATTTGAATGAGTCAATGGAATATGGAGAGGGTTAGCACTGCCTTGGATCTCCTTCCAAACCAGCAAAAATATATTAAAAGCCCAGGACCTCCATTCACGATCGTCTCAAAATCCACAATGTTAAAGAAACGGAACAGAAAGCGTTTTGCCTCTAGTTCCGTAATAGCGACTCCGCCAATGGGATGCCACAAATCGGCCAGAGAGGATTTCATGTTCTGAACGTTAATAGAATTGTAAGTGTGAAAGGTTCCCACCATACAAAACTCAAAGGAGGCAGAAGGTGTATCATTAGAAATCTTGACAGGGACGATTACATCCTCTTCCTTGGCAGAAGAAGACAAAACGAGGAAAAAGGGTTAGAAAAGCATCAGACCACAGAGGGAAAAATAGCATTGAGACTTTGTTTATTTTCGTAGGCAGTGTTTATGTTCAAGATTTCACCATTTGGAGAAAGAATAATGACATGTACATTAACAACAAATGAGTGTTACAGCTTTCAGATTCCTACTTCCAAATAATGTCGTATATATTATGGTACAAATGTCAGTTTTTATGTATCAGAAATATGGCTGGGTTTTTCCTTGTTTGAAGTTTGGCAAGCTACCTGAGATTTAGTTTGCACATCAACCATGTGACCTGATTCAAACACATTTTCCTCCATTGACAACTCACCAGCTGCATGAGAATCAAGATGAGTATCATTTATAAAACCATATTCAAATCTTCGACGCCTTTCAACTGCAGTCTCCACCATCCTTCTAAATTCTTCATCATTCCTAGCCAACATATACCGCAATTTAAAATTGATTTGATTCTCTACTAGAATTTTATGCCTTGGAATTATTCGGCCTTCCAGAGAATAACTGAAGAACCTGCCAGCAACTTCTCTAGTTAGTGCCAAAGATAGGAAGAAAGCAAAGATAGTGAACAGCCGTTAAAAGTGTAAATCTCATGAGTGCCATACATAATCCATGCAATTGTTCAAAATGAAATGCAGAAACTACTCGATTCAATAGATATATTTTCCTTGGCTTTACCCAACAATCGCTCAAAGAAGCTTCTACATGGTAATATTGGCATTATACTCATAGGAATCTAACAATGTCCTATTTAACATACGCGTAGTGTAGCTGCAAGCAAGGACGTTTACCTTGGAAACTCGATGACATCCTGCAAAGGCCGAACCATTGTTCGCCTCAAGTAACGATGCTTTGGACGGAGAAGATCTATATTGTAACGCAGTAGCATGGGAAAATCAGCAATCATCTCGCCTAATTGCCAGTGTCGTATGCCGAGTGACAAAAAAAATTTAACACTGATGTCAAGCTTATGGGCTATGTTGCATCCCAAGAGCTCTGGACCCAAGGCAATTACTTTTCCAATATCTCTCTCGCTGACCCCAGCTTTTGTCATCAAGAATATGACCTGTATACGACACCACAAGTTCAGCAACTATTAATGCTATTTTTTAAACTTTAACTCACTTTGGTGGTGGTGGTGGTGGGGGAAAAGAATAAACAACATTGAAAATATATGGATTTTGACCAATTCCTTCGATATTACAATTCTCAAACATTGCTATAATGAAAATTTTGGCATAGAACAGTCTCACACACACAATCTAACACTACCATACATATGATAGAAGTGGAACCATATAATATGGTAGTAAAAGGTAGATTCCCTCTCTAAGGAAGAAATTACAACAATATTACACTTTGTGTAGAATATGGAAGGAAACAGAAACAGTGATTGATGAGCAAAAGAACAAACCACAGGCCGGATCTTCTTGTAGAGGCTATATGTTAATAACGGAGGAAATTTTACAAGCGTGTTGCCGATGGCATCTTCTCTAACACCTATGTCCTTCAAGAAACGCACCTTCAAAATGAAAAATAAAACCCCATCAACTCTGATGGAAATAAGCAGCAAACCACACATAATCCAATAAATATCCCATTTCTTTTCCCTTTTTTTAAATAAAAGAAATCTGAGGTTCATGTGCCCCATAATTATCACAAAATTTAGATACTAGAAAATTTCAAAGGAACACAAGTAAATAAGATTCATCAAGCAAGATTGAAACGAAGGGCAGAATTCAACTTGATTATACTCCTTATATGTGATACGTGGTATTATGAAGAAAAAAGAACAGAACAGAAAGTAGTAGCTTACCTTTGGCACAATGGTCTCTTCCAAATCAACACAAAAAATCATTGGTTTTATGGTGAGCATTCTCTTCATGCCATCCTTGGAAACCCCAAGATAATATAAATACTTAACAAGAGGTTTCCATCTTTCCTCAATGCTACAACCCATCAACTGTGGCTTAAAAGCTATTAATTTTCCGACTTCTTCGTCACTGAGACCAAACTCCTTGAGATAATTGACCTGAATGGAAAAGATCTTCTTAACATGTATATAATTATTAAAATGATAGAAGAGTACTTAAAAATGGATGCTACTTAATGCAATGGCAAGAAACGTTGATGTGATTCAAGAGCAAAATAAGACCATGAAATTGTAGCTTGCAAATTGAGTAAGCTACCTTTTGCTGCATATCTTCCAGGGAAAAGTAGCCAAGAACCCTAGGATAATCAAACACCATGGTGCCAAAATCCTTCTCATTCATGCCCATATCACAGTAGAACCTGACTCGAGTTTCAATTTCTTCCATGCTAAATGACAATAATTGAGGACACCGGCTCATTACATAGCCCATCCAAATCCTCCTAACTCCATTACTCTCCAAATACTCAACAATCTCATCTAGCTCTGAATTAGTGCGTTGTAAAATGTTGTCTCCTGCTCGTGTGAGAACAACTCCAAGAAATTCCCCCTTCACATGAATTGACTTCAACCACCCGGCCAGACGTCTGATGGACTCTATATTGCCTCTTGAAAGGCATACGAGCTTAGCAATTTTGTTATATGACAAACCATTGTGTTTCAGCCACCTATATATATATATATTCAGCAATCAAACTTAACACAATAAACTGGCATTCATAGTCTTCATTTTACTTCTACATACAATGCTGACAAAATATTGCAGTTTCAAAATTTTAAAATGAGAATACCATAAAAATTTAAGAACAGAAAAGTTCATAAAGATGGTATCTTTAATCAATGAGAAAGAAAAAACCACAAGAATTGAGATGCTATGAATCAAAATTCATAGGAAATTTAGAACGAAAAGTCGTTACCAATCCATTAAAGAATGTTGTCATAAACAGGGGAATGAGCTCAATTACTTCGCAGAAAAAGGATTCAATCATTAAATAAACTTAAAAAAAAAATAGCCACCAAATAATAAGAGTTCAAGTACCTGATAAGAGGCACAACATTCAAGTCCTCAATAACAGTCCTAGCTCTAACATTGAAACTGGAAGACTGGAACTCAGCAACTCTCTTCAGCGATGCAGCCTCAATCATAATAAAGTCGATAAAATCACCCAATCGATCAACCAAATTGGTAGAATATGTTATTCCGAACTTGCCTTTCCTCCTCATAGTATCCTTAAAAATCTCCGCCGTCACTTTCCTACGTATCTTAAGAGCCTTAATTAACATTTCTCGTTGCTCCTCATCTTCTCTACTATCTTCACTGTCCTTGTCACCATTTTGAAAAAGAGTATGCAAAGGAGATTCGGAGTTGGTCCAGAATTGAGGGTAAATTGAGCCAGGAAATTGAGGGATTCGTTTTCTGGTGACAAGAGTCATTTCAAGAAGCTTAACTTTCTCTTCAGGTAAAATGACGTCTTCCAACATGTTTTCAGGTTTGTTTGGTTGTTCTTTGTGGCGGAGGAGGACAGTGGCTGACTTAGAGTTCTGGGTTCGGAGAATCGGTTCGTGGGTAGGCTCGTTTTGAGGTGTTGGGTCATGTTGGTGATGGTGGGAAGAGGATAATACAATGAATTTACGTGTGTCGTGGTGGCTGTGGCGGAGGTTGAAGAAGGGACGGTGGCACGGACAGTACAGCATTCTGTTTGGGTCGCTGAACAGACGGTGGCAAAGGATAAAGTGGCGCCACGGACGAAATGTGCAGTCACAGTTAAAAAAATAATCGAGTAATAAATGTTTTAGTCGTCATCCAAACAAATTGGTCCCATGGTCTAGTGGTCAGGACATTGGACTCTGAATCCAGTAACCCGAGTTCAAATCTCGGTGGGACCTTATTTTTTCTAATTTATATTTATAGTATTATCTTTAATGTTTAAATCATCTTAATTTTTTAAATACTTTATTCATTCTCTAGAATGAAAGTCTGCAGATTGGAGGCCAATTGCAAGCACAAAGACTACAGTTGCAATAATTTTGATCTGAATATAAAAATCAGTATTATTTTCCTCGTGTTTTTCCCCTTCATTTATCTATTTTCATGTCTTCCTTCCTGAAAAAGAGAATCTGCTGATATGAATCATAAAATCTTCCAAGAATTACACTTTACATGGCAAGAGGGGAGACAGAAAAGAAGACAACAAACAAAAGATGAATTACATATGAAAAAATGGTAGCTTGCTTGAACAAGCTGTAAAACAAATAGCAACCCCATTCTCTTTTCCCAATTAAATCTATCCACCATCTAACAACTAACATGGCTTCCCCTCCCAAAACAAATATTCTCCCAAAAACTTAGATATGCCCCTCCACTCCTCTGGAATTTTGGTCAACTCCACAACAATGGGGATACCAGCAAGCAGGCCGTATGGGAAGCCGGCAGTATTATTAATAAAGAATCAAGAACAATCAACATCTCTACTAATCAATCCTGACCATGTTGTGCCTCTACATCTTGCAAATCAGATGATGGTTCAGGGACAATCTCCCGAGAATGCCGTCTACGTGAAGATGAATGCTCACCATTTTGGCCACTTCCCTGCGAATTTGAAGTTGAATTTTTTAAACTACTACCTCCTTCTGGTCTACTAGAGCCTGCTGGAATGACTGCTACATCTGAAGTGCTCCGCCAACTACCAAATAAAGCAGCATTCCAAGATCCTCTGGATGACATCGTTCTAAGCCTTGCTGAACTGGAGCTTTCTTCCCTTACTACCTTCAATGGATTTTCCAGTGCCTTGAGGATGTATCTCATAAGTGGTCGCCTTGAAGGCTTGGGATTGAGACAAGACCTGGCAACAATGGCCATAGCCCACACTTCTTCCAACAAATCTTCGTCAATGATCAAAGATGGATCAACAATTTTTGTTACTAGTTCCTTCTCGTAAATGCTGATGTACGGTAATGTCTGTTCCAACCAATCTTTCAGTTGCATTTCACTCGATGAGCTCATGCCCAGCTTTCCAGTTACCAGTTCAAGTAATACTTTCCCGAAACAGTACACATCATAGGCACATGTCGCCGTTACTGAACCTGGACGTATTCAAGTAAAAATAAAATTCAGCAACAGTAACCCCATGCACAAACTAATTTTTAACTCCTACAAGATAAAGCTCAGGATTTCAAAGCTGCTTATAATTTTATATTCCCTTTTTCTCAGCCCAAGAAAATTTAAGAGAGTCCTTGAGAACTAATACTCAAATTATCAGCTAAAAAGCAATATCCTACACAAATAGATGTGGAAGAAATAAAAGCTTTATCAATCATGGTCTTTCAAACAGATTAAACAATAAACAGTGCCTGGAACTATGTCGAACAAAGGCAAGAATAAGCAAATCTGCAAGTATTTCAAACAAGAAGCCCCACTTCAAGACTGAACAGTTTTCTGCTTTTAACTGACACAAAAGCCTAGTGAATACACACACACAAACACACGAAGTTTTAGTTTTTTCCCTTTTGACACTATAAAAAGCAGGGAACTTGCGTTAACGACTTGCATATTGCATCACTGATTACGTAAACCAACAGAGATTCAAAACCTTGGAGGAAAACAAAAATATTTGGCGGATTGGAAAAAAACCACTCCACAATTCTTCCTTCACAAGTTACATCCAAAAGCAAAACAAAAAATGCTTGCTACTGATTCTTAGCATCAAATAAATGAAGTAGCATGCACCAATCCCAAGAACTAGTTAATAACAAAAATCAGCCCATTAGGAACTTCAAAACATTCAATGGTAATTGACTTAAGATTGATCTGTAGACAAAAGTATAAAATGATTGCTTCAAATTTTACTATTATCATTTTTATGTTTTGCAGTAATGATTTTTTAACGCAAGTCAATTTGTTGGATGAACCTTGAAGGGATAATTGAGTTGTTTGATCATCCAAGTTTAAACCTTAGCTTTTGCTAAACAAATCCAGGATAAGCTGCTACTTAAGGTATGAGAATGGAGAACATGAAACACCAACAGAAAACCATAGAACCCTTTCTAGTTAGATGGATCGATATACAGTGCCAACTTACAAAAATTTAAATCAATAAAAGAAACATGTATAAGAAAATTCGTTCTTTACTTACCAGAACTCCCTTGTTCCGACGACCTGCAAATCATGCGAGGAAAAAGGAAAAAACTATAATTAGAATCTTGATTAAGAAAACAAGCATGCAAAAACATGAACTGTAACAGTGTACAACAGGCGGAGGTGCTACCTGGTACATTTTACATAAAGAAAGGAGAGAAAAGTTGCTGATGTAAATTTAGATAAATGAACATTTGTAAAGATATCTGATATTAACTACTTTTGGTTTTATGATTTGTTACTTGGTGGACAATGTATACAAATTTCATATATCATCTAAAGCATTTAATCCAAATTCTAAAAGACAAAAAAAAAAAGCGGATATATTTTAAATGGTTCAAAATGGCAGCGAGTTTGGGGGAAACTAGGTACAATAATTTTCCTTTAGAAAATGCAATTCGTTAAAATTAAAATCTCTTACTTGGAGTACATACTAGAGACAGTAGAAGTAAAGCAGCAAAAAAGGGAAAGACGAAGTTATAGACTCATTTCACATAGGAGACTATAATATATGACAACTCCATTGGTGCATGCAACTTCCAAAGTGGAAAGTACAAGGCCAGCATAAATGTACAAGTACACTAATCATGATATTGATCCAGGCTAGAATAAAAATTTTAAATATCTACATAGGCAAGTTTGAACAGAATACTCACTGTGGCAACCGAAGCAACCTAGTAATCCTGCTTTGATGAGTATCCCCTTCTTGAGGGCAGACCTCACTTAAGCTTCCAAGCCGCACTTCAAATTTGTCATCAAGGAGTATGCTGCTTGCTTGAATATCTCTTTCAGAACCCAAAGAAAGACAATTTAATCTGATTAGAATAGAAGCACAATTGTTCCGAACTTTCAATGTCAAAAGTAGTTAATCACTGGGATAATCACATCCAAAAAAAAAAATAAATGTACATACAACCACCACATCCAAATACAAATTCACTGCATCAATTTAATTTCAAAACAACAATGATGTCCCCTGACAAAGCAGCTTGAGTTTTGGTTCAAATTTTTTTACTTTCATATCTATTTCCAACACTACCTTTCCTTTATCACTGATGTATTATACAAGGCACTAGATATTTACAAATTGTAACCCATAGATATTTCCACCATATTTGCAGTGTGCTAGTTAACATTCCGCATATATTGACCCTGATACTAATTCAACTATTCATGTAAAAGTAATTCCCAATAGTGCTACCGAATTTCACAAAATGCAAAAGAGTGTGTACCAAGTAATAGTATATATCATAAGCAAACATATTACAGTCCAGTCCAGAAATCGACGAAACAAAACCTTCCCCTCCCTACCCCCCTTAAAAGTAAAAAAATTCACACAAAAAAGAGGTAACTCATAGGATTAAGACATCGCATAAAATAGAAGGCGACATATGAAAACAAAAAGCAAGTCATTACCTGTGCACAATGGGTGGTTGACGTTCATGATGCAGGCAAGATAGACCTTCTGCAGTTCCTATTGCAATTTTCAATCTCGTAATCCAATCTAATGACTGTAAACTACCATCTTCGGCAGTAGCTTTCCTGTACAATGAACTTGACAAATCTCCATTCGGCATATATTTGTAAACCAAAAACTTCTCATTCTCATTCTCTAAGCAGTGTCCCAAGAGGGGGACGAATCTAGGATGCGTAACCCTACTGAAAAAGTCCAATTCCAATAAATATGCCTCCTTCTTAACAGACCTCAAATCTACTCTTTTTATGACTACAACTGTACCATTTTCCAAGACACCCCTATAGAGGTCTCCTGAATGGCCATTTTTTATGAGGTTTGCATCACTGAATTCTCCGGTGGCTTGGAGCAGCTGCTGATATGTGAATGTATCTCCTAAACCTGAAAAGTTGATTGATGCTTCGGGAGGTGGCGGAGTACTGACAGCAGGAACTGGTCCAACGCCAACCCCTCTTTGATTTGTGGTGCCCCTTTTACGGATATATAGGAGCAGCAACAGGAGTACTATCAAAAGGAAAATAAGCCCAACACCTCCCAAAACACTTGCCAATATGATAACCTTTTTGTGGCTTTTCTCTTTAGTTTCTGTTGCAGGAGGTTGAGTGGAATTTGGGCGTCCAAAATTGTCAAAAGTCAGGCCCCTTTCGGCATAATAAGATGCACAATCAGGTACAGTCCTCTGATTTGACACATTTTGGAGACAATTACTAACAAGAGAAGAATTAACAGTCAAATAGTCTGGAACCTTGCCTTCAAAATAATTATCAGACAAATCTATCGGACTAAACCTTCTCAAACTAGAAGGGAGACCTCCATAAAACAGATTCCTAGATAGATTCAATTGTGCAGTAGTGGAATTAGCATTCAGGGTAACATTAGGCAGGAAACTAGAAAAATTGTTACTGGATATATCAAGAAACAGCAAAACAGGCATGGTAAATAGCACACTAGGGACAGAACCAGTAAAACCATTTCCCTTCAAATCCACAATCTGCAATTGACTTGGAGAAGAAAACAAATTAACAGGTAAAGACCCAACAAACATATTGCTACCAAATACCATTCTCTTCAAATTCCTCAATCCTTTCAACTCCACAGGCAATGAACCAGACAAAGAATTTACACTGAGATCAAGGTCAACCAACCTACTAAGGTTTCCTAGCTGAGCAGGTAAAGGAGATGATAACTGATTATTTGAAAGATTCAAATACTGAAGCTTTGAAAGCATTCCAATGCCAGAAGGAATAGCCCCAGATAAGCGATTGGAAGAAATATCAACACTTGTCAAGTTCCCAAGTGAAGCAAACGACACTGGAATAGATCCCGAAAGTGAATTCCGCGAAAGATCGAGAACCGAAAGCAACACCAATTGACCCAAACTGGAGGGAATTGCACCAGTTAATCGATTACCAGTCAGATAAAGACTGATTAAATTAGTCAAATTCCCAAAACTAGCGGGAATAGCATTACGTATTGCACAAAAACTAAGATCAAGAGCTCGAAGTGAACCAAAGCTTTGACCAAACCAATCAGGGATAGAACCAGGGAGCAGGAATCTAGACGCGTTAAAAGAACTCAACTGAGTTAGATTAGCGAGTGCATCCACCGAAAATACTGGGTTTTGCGAACCTACTCTAGTTCTTCTAAAACCAGATATGTTAATCCCAGAAACACTTCCGTTTCTGCAAGTGATTCCGGCCCAATTCAAGCAGGGATTGGCTTTCCGAGGCCACTCTTTGCTTCTAATCCCTAAAGAGGATCTGAGTTGAAGCAGAGCGAAACGTTCAACAGATGAAGACAGTGTCTCCACTTGCCCAAATGAAGGCTTCACCTTTAGCAGCAATAGCAGAAATGCGAATGCTAAACCAATTCGCTGATCCACCATGGCTTATAGGAACTCAATAATAACTGATTCAAATCTTCTCTTCCTCATATCAAATGCAGGCCGTCTCTATTTCTCGCACTAAAATAAAACATAACGAAAAGGGAAAGAAGAGGATGCCGTACTCTCACCTGGGTATCAATCAAAAAACCCCTTTTTTCCTTTTTTTGATTTTTTTTCTAATTCAAAAATTGTTGGTGACCAATATGTATCAGTAGCTCTTTTCTTCTCTCTCTTTCCGTTTTTCTACCTACTCCGTATAGTTCAGTTGACAAAAGAAAATGATCCCACTGGGTAATAAGTAAAAACAATCATTAAAATATCATCTGAATAAACAACTAATAATAATCATAATGAAGAGAGATGGAGAAGAAGAAAGAAGAAGAAGAAGAAAGAGGTGGCTGGTCAAGAAAGGGCTGTGGACTATCACACTCTCTCGCTCTGTATATATATATCTCAAATATATATATATATATATTGCAGGCTTAATAAAAGTTTAAAAAAGTGGGTTTAGAGTTTTTAAGCGCTGACAATTCCATAAAAACAACTCCAACAAAGAAAAAAGAAAACCGAAAAGGAAATAAGCAAAGAAAATTCAAGCCAGAAAGGCTGAGAATTTTATAAGGTAAGTAATTGACTCGAATCTAACGCTGAACCCACTTCCGGCCGCCGGAATAGTGGTGGTGCGTTTGACCTCCGATTATATATATTTCTCTCTACGGCCAGCTAAGCTTCAACTACTTCCCCCTATATATATATATATATAAAAGTATCCTAATACGTTTCTATAAAATTATTATTATCATTATTGAGGGTCAAATTGTTTTTATTTATTACATTTAATTAATTAATTATAATAAAATAATAATAATAAATTTAAATTTTATTTTATTAAATATTAATTAAATTCATATTCATAATTATGTTTAATTAAAACATATTATTTTAATTTATATTTATTATAACGTATAATAATATAAGTTGACTAAAAAGTTGTATTTTAAATAAAAATTGGAATAGGAAAAGCAAATTTGTATGTATAATTCAAAATAAAAATTGTAGACTTCAAAATTTAATTATACGAATTTGAGTATGAAAAAATTGTTAGTTAAAGAATAGGAAAATTTACTAATGTTCATTATTACATTAAATTTTATTCTATTTTTAGAAATTTAGGAACACTACGCACCAAATAATAAATAGCTATAGTTGTGAAATTATTGATTATTTTATTATTTTCCAGTTACAAAATTATATAATTATTGATTTTATTATTTTTTAGTTAATAAAAAAGAAATGTAAAAAATTAAAAAATATATTTATAAAAAAAATAAAAAATACGGAAATACTAATATATATATAGAGCAGAGAGAAGGAAAAGTAACGTTATTGGGGTTTGGGCGGTTGTGTGGTGGGGCCGAGAATAGGGTTTTGTTGAGTTATTATTAGTGTGTGAAAAATTGGGGAAAGAGAAGAGAGCAAAATTAAAGAGAGGGCTGAATTTCTCTCTCTCAACTGCATTATTATGGAAAAGAAAGATATGAGCAGTTGACTTATGAGAGATCTGTGTCATTTAACGGGATTATGACTTTTTTTTCTTTTAAGAAAGTGAATTGTAATTTTGCAACTCAATCTTTGCAAATTTTTAATTATATAAAGTTTTTGTCTCAAACTGAGAAATTTTTAGATAGACTTAATTGCCACATCATTATATTATCCTAAGTCATTAAAATAAATCCTACTATTTGATCTTAAATTAGCTATTGAAGAAAAGTTCATTCCGCCGTTGGTCGTTCTTTATGATTTGTCGTTCCTCATGATTTCAAGACTGCATTCGTTTTTCGGTGGCCGCAGAATTCAAGGCTTTCATTTGGATTTGATAAGTAATAATGAAAATGATAATCCTTGACATTTGAGCTTATGTTTTTAAGACAAATGCATAATTTGTTCTGACTACAATCTAAAAGTTAATTTTTCTCCCTTTTTAGTCGCAACCTACATTCCACTGCGAAATCCAAAACCCTCGCAATCAAATTAAGATTAATGGCGTTAACAAGAACGCTCGAAGTTGCAGCTGCCACTGTTCCTTCATCGAATCAAAGTTTATTCTTCTTCCTTCTTCTTGCATTTTTCTATGTTTGAATGTGTGTTTTCCCATTTTTATTTAGATTTCAGTTTGAGTTTTTGAAGATATGTTTATTTTTTTTCCAAATTGTATTGTTGTTTTGGAGGAGAGAGAATCAGTTATGGTGACTAAAGTTTTTATAGAAAAAAAAGATAATGTGTATGTATTGGCATAGGCATCATATATACTGCTATATATGACTCATATATATTGATATATATTGTTTATATGTACTGACATATGACTCCTATGTATTGGTATATATAACTTATATATACTGGTAAGTATGGTCATATGTACAGACATATGACTCATATGAATTGTTATATAACTCATATGTATCGTTATATGAGCCATATTTATTGATTGTTATATGAGCTATATGTACTGGTATGTATTTGTGGGACTAGGTGTTGTTGTTCGTGATTTACATGGAGCTTTTGTTCAAGCTATGCAAATTTCTATGCCAAGGAATTTTGAAGCCAGAATTGTTGAGGCAATAACTATTAGAGAGGCACTAAGTTGGATTAAAGAGATGGGTTGTCTTCTATAGTTATTGAGTCAGATACTTTACCTTGTGTTTGGATTATTACTAATCTTAACTATAGTGATAGCTCTACTTTTGGTTTGATTGTTTTAGACTATAAAACTCTTCTCACAGATTTAAGAGTTGTGTGTTTAGTCTTTATCAGGAGGTCTATAAATAGTATTGCTCATAAGTTTGCTTGAGATACTACTATTTCGACAGGCATGGTGGTTTGATCTGATTGACTGCTTGTTTGTATTTTTTATATCATCAGGCTTAAAAGCCAATAAAATTTTTAGCATCTTTTCGTAAAAAAATTAAAAAAAAATGAATTGATTACATTAATTAACACCTTTCAATTTTGTTTCAATATTAATATATGTCACGATGTATAGTTAGGCAATCAAAATCAAAATGTGTGTAGTTCAGTTAAAAAGGTAATGTAGTAACATGTAATATACAAGTAATAAGCTTTACCGAAGGCAAGAAAGTCATTCTGTATGTCTTTTATGGTAAGTTCTTCCTTATAAGGTAAGATATATAAGGAATTTATATCATAAGTATGAGGTAAAAAAGACAATTAAGGAAAGAAAAAATGAAACCAATAAGTTAACCCTTTACTTCACAGCAAAGTTGTTATTGTATCAATGATGAATAAGGGCCTTTTTCTTCCTTTCTTTTTGTTTTCAAATTGAAATTTCCTCATTTTTCAACAATAACACAACAAAGTGTGCTTCTCAAGGATTTAATAACGAAATTGGCTTTCTTAAGATATGTATTTATAAAATAAACTTTCTCTCCAAATGTATGTAGTACACAAGTTTTATCTTGCATAGTTGCAACCGTATGTATAAGAGTGAGTGGGATGTGATATGA
>CATIWJ010118401.1:0-17240 GCA_949640765.1 Croton laevigatus | reverse complement strand
TTTTTTTTTTTTTTAAGAATTAAATGAAAATATTAATATTTTATTATTTGGAGATTGAAATTTAGAGAAGGGTTGGAGTTGAGATAAAATAAAGATGGTATCTTTTAGGAATATTCTATTTTTAGCCTCCATTTTAGAGAATTTTTTGACGATAGATTGGAGATGGCCTAAACCATATAGTATTTAGAGTGCCTGTCTCCTAGTCCTATAGTTGAATAAGTACACAACAATAGTGCCTCAACATTCAGTTAAATAATTTGTTATATTAGTAGCATTATGTCCTGTTCTTTATGCTATATATATTTTTTAAAGATATTTTATGGTTTCATATAGCATATATTTCTGCAAAATCAGTTGTACATCTGCTATATAAATAAATGCTTTAATGCTCAATAAAATATAAGTTTTTCCTCTCATATCTTTTTTTCCATGTACCAACATATTCCTTTGCTTCAAGTGAAAATTTGTCTTTTAACATATACATTTAAGAGTAACCTTCTTCATCTAGAGAACAAAATGAAGTTGTAAACAGAAGCTGAAGAAGTTGATTATTATTCATCTACCATGCAACATTGACAAACTGATTTCATTAGTTGAATGTGACAATCTCTTGTTTGATGAAGATTCTGATTCAATTGGACTTGATTCTACAAAAAAGGCAGGTTTTGTGGGCTGAGGAAGTTCCTTCTCACCACTTAACATTAAAACAACAGATGGCATGCTTGGCCTGTCCTCCGCCCGTTGCTGAACACATAAGAGGCTTAAATGAATACACCTTTTTATTTCTGGCAAATGCCTTTCTTCCTCCATTAAAAATGCTTCAACCAATTCCAACACATTCCCTTCATTCCACAATCTCCATGCCTGAATGAAACACATCAATATCTCAAATTCATTACCAATATATACTTAGAAAACAAAATGGAATACTATTCAATACATACATATCCAATGAGGTTGAGACTATGGTCTAGATGGTAGAGTCCGAGACTTCTCTTTCCAGTTGATAGCTCAAGCATCAGAACACCAAAGCTGAAAACGTCTGACTTAACTGAAAATAGCCCATCACTAGCATACTCTGGCGCCATATACCCACTACATCCACAGTTACCAATGAAATGCATCAGCAGAAAGAACCCAAATCATATCAACTTGTAAATGAATGCAGCAGTATACTTACTACGTGCCCACAACTCTTCTAGTGTTTCCTTCTATCTGATCTCCTGCAAAAATTCTCGCCATGCCAAAATCTGAAATTTTTGGGTTCATATCTTTATCAAGTAATACATTGCTGGCTTTAAGATCTCTGTGTATAATTCTTAATCTTGAATCTTGATGAAGATAGAGCAGCCCCCTAGCAATTCCACAAATAATATTGAAGCGCTTGCACCAATCCAATAATTTTCCCCTTGTTTCATCTGCCAATTCAGTTTCATTTCTGTTTTATTTCAACAAGAAATTTTTGAACAAATAAACAAGTTATTGGCATTTGAGATATTTATACCAAAAATATAGTAGTCTAAACTTTTGTTTGGCATGTAGTCATAAATTAGAAGTCTCTCATCTCCTTTAATGCAACAACCAACATGCTTTGCAAGATTTCGGTGCTGAAGTTTGTGAATCAATTTAACTTCATTTTTGAACTCCACCAGTCCTTGTCCAGAGTTGCTTGATAACCTCTTAACAGCAATCTCTCTACCATCAGGTAGTATTCCCTGGAAATATCAGCAGTTGGAAGATTTTAAGTAGATATAACAAACTTGTTTGTTCATAATCATAGTCATTTCCTACAAGATTACCTTAAATACAGGTCCAAAACCTCCTTGTCCAAGCTTATTGTGGGATGAAAATTTGTTGGTTGCATTTGATATTGTGACGAAGTTGAATAATGGCAGCTCAAGTTCCTCATCTGATTCCCCAATTTTGCCTCTTGTTCTATTTTTATCTAAAACAAAGAGATGTCATTTGCATAATGAAATTCATACGAGTAAATGAAATTCATTTTTCTGTACCTTTCAGATTATTCATCCTCCTCAAGAAGTAATAGCTGACTACTAGAATTCCACAAGTAGCAGCAATACAAGGGATGATTACTATCACCATTATCTTCTTATGATAGTTACATTTCAGTTTCACATCCTCCAGAGCAAATTCTGAAACCAAATTAAATAATACTAATTGATAAGCTTTGAAAGATAAAAGAAATATAAAGCAGCATATGCTGAAAAACATAACAAAAGCAAAGATTTTGGACCTGATTCAGAAGCAGACATCCTGACATATAGATCCTGACCACTGCCTTGTATTTCTCTGATATCAATCAAACTATTAAACCAAATGGTACAACCGCTGCCTCCTCCTCGAATATCAAAACTTGTGTATGCACTGCAAGAACAGTTCTGTAAGCATTTAGCTCTACATTCATTGAGGTTCATAGTTTCATTTGCCCAAGAATTGGTAATATCAGGCAACTTTAACCCTGTGTATTTGATAAAACCATCATCACCGCAGTTTAACGAATTGTTACGGATACAGCCTTGGGAAAAATCTGCAGCGTCCCATTTCTCCTGTGATTTAGGACTGAAACCTTTCAAACACTGACAAACTGGAGTTGAAGAAACAATACAAAGTCCATAGCTACCACAAAGTCCAAAATGATCGCAATAATCTACTGGGGAATAAGAGTGCACAGACCAAGATTGAGAAGCTTGATCCCATGAAAGCATCTCATGTCTATCTTTGGTTTGGTTCACAACACTCCTGTAGTTTACAGTTTTGTCTTTTGGGTAGAAAATGAAGTAAACTTCCTCTTCATTCCGCACAAGATTGTAATCATAGACTGGGTTATTTGGTGTTAATTGAGGTAACCCACTGTATGTAATACCATTCCATGGCCCTGTTCGGAAGATGATGCTGGTGCCTTTCCAGATTGTAGATTCTACATTTTTATTTACTACTCTCAATCCCCAAATCAAGTCCCCTGGTGTTGGATCATCCCAATTTTTCCAGGATACAAAACGCATACTGGGAAGTGGCTTCAATTTTGCAGCATACTTCATCCCTGGTAATAATGTATCGGTTGGGTAATCAAAGCTCTGCCATGAGTACACTTCAGAATTTCCACCATTTTCATCTCTTACTACCAGATTCCCAGAATTCAAGAGCTGTAAAACTGGGTGTTGAGCTGGTTGGGTTGAGTTTGATGACCAAACAACACTATTGTTTCTGCTAAGAATTACGAGGTTGCCTGTGCTGTTTATCTTAAACGAACCAGACGACGAATTGCTTATTGGATTGCTCCGGTTAGCCACCCAAACAACGGTTCTTGGGATATTTTTATACCAAATACCCAAGTAACAGTTTTTGGACCTTCCCGGATTGAAGAAACCAAGTTCAAATCTTCCATTTTCTGAAACCAAGGTTCTGCCATCTGCAATCGACTGGGATAAAGTAAGAGTATCAACTGCATTTGAGAATTGAAAGTACCAAAACAGAGTATGAGCAGTTATAAACACAACATATAGAGCATCCATTAATGGCGGATTTCTCATTAGAATTTAGGCACTGGTCAGCAGAAGTGGGATATTAATGTTGTGTTAAACTGTTAACTGTGTAGTTCCAACATGGCGTTTGTTTGTTTGTAGCGCGTCCAATCTTAATTATTTTCAACGAACCCTGATCAAATCAGGTATGGTCAATATAATTATACTAATAAAGCAATTGTCCCACCTACCTGATCTAATCCGATCCTGGAGGCTAAAAACAACCACTAATAAATGGGCAAGAATAGGTTTTTTGAAAGAAAATCTACCGACAGACAATTAGCAATGGACCTGTTTTATTATATTTTGGGCATTGAAAGGTATTACACTCCTGTCAAATCTGCAACTTATTTTTCTTTTTTCATTTTTTTAAAATTTTCATTCAACACCTCACAATCTTTTAGAACTCTCTAAATTTTAAATAATTGCAAAATTAACCATACAAAATGTTATACGTCTCTTATAGTATATAAAATCAATTTTTCTAAATTGAAAGATACCAATCTTCTAAACGAATAAAAATTTTAAAAATATATAATAAAAAAATATAATATGCACATTTGATTTGACAGAAGTATATTTTTTATCTTTTAAAACCCTCTAAATTTTAAATAATTACAAAATCAACTATAAAAAATGTTATACGTCTCTTTTAGTATATAAAATCAATTTTTTGAAATTGCAAGGCACCAACCTTCTAAACGAATAAAAATTTTAAAAAAATTAAGATAAAAAAAATATAAGATGCATATGTGATTGGAGTGTACTCTTTATCATTTTTGTTATATTTTTATATAACACTCCTCCGATTATTTTTGGCAAATTCTAAAATAATGTTTTAATTAGTATATTTTATTAGTTTATTCTAAATGATCTCACGACATTCATAATTTTGGTATATATTTGAAATAATATTTTTGTTGACTATTTTTTATTTAATTATATTCGTTATTAAAGAAGGATAAATAAGAAAAAAAAGCACAAAATAAGAGATAGAGATACTAATTAAAATTATTGATATTGTGCATACATTCGGTAACCGTTACAGTTACCGAATACCCAACTTCCAACATCAATGCTAGTGCAACAAATTTAATACAAGAGTAGGAGTTAAATGATGGTTCATCGACCCTGCAACATTGACAAGCTCATTTCATTAGTTGGACATGAAAATGGCTTGCTTGATGTAGATTCTGTTTCAATTGGAGTTGAGTTTATAAAAAAAGCAGGTTTCTTGGGTTGTGGCAGTTCACTTGTACTCCCTAGCATTAGAACAACAGATGCCATGCTTGGTCTGTCATCTGCTTGTTCTTGAACGCATAATAAACTTATATGGATGCATCGTTTAATTTCTGATAAATGCCTTTCTTCTTCCTTTAGAAATGCTTCAACCAATTCCAAGTCATTTCCTTCTTTCCACAACCTCCATGCCTGCAACAAACATCGCGAACACACAGCTTCAAGGCCAAAGATAAAAATTAAGTAAAACAAGGATCTAATTTTTTAACAAATTCATACACATCCAATAAGGTTAAGACTATGGTCCGGATGATGAAATCCGCGACTTCTCTTTCCGGTAGTCATCTCAAGCATTAGGACACCGAAGCTAAAAACATCGGACTTCCCTGAAAATAGCCCGTAACTTGCATACTCTGGCGCCATATAACCACTGGAAAACATTCATCATTTAGATATTTAGTATATTCACAATTTTAGCACCAACAACAAGTGTTAGTACATAAAGTATGCATCCTGTACGAGTATGTACTGAATTTCTATATGAAATTTGGATACTTGGTAACACCGAAATGAACAATTAATATAATACTTACTAAGTGCCTACAACCCTTCTAGTATTTCCTTCAGTCTGATCTCCTGCAAAAGTTTTAGCCATTCCAAAATCTGAAATCTTTGGGTTCATATCACTATCAAGTAATACATTACCAGCTTTAAGATCTCTATGTATAATTCTTAATCTGGAATCTTGATGAAGATAGAGCAGCCCCCGAGCAATTCCGCAAACTATAGTGAAACGCCTGCGCCAATCCAATAGTTTCCCTCTAGTATCATCTGCCAATTCAGTTTAATACCCATTTTTTAATTATAGAGATTAGAAATGTACAAACAAAACAAGAATTTATAGACATCCATTAATGAATTTTCACCAAAAATGAAGTAATCTAGACTTTTATTGGGCATGTAGTCATAGATCAGAAGTCTTTCATCCCCTTTTATGCAACAGCCAAGAAGCTTCACAAGATTTCGATGCTGAAGTTTGGCAATCAATTTTACTTCATTTTTGAACTCCTCTAATCCTTGTCCTGAGTTGCTCGATAACCTCTTAACAGCAATCTCTCTTCCGTCTAATAGTCTTCCCTGGAAAATCATCATTGAAAGTATTTTTGCTAGAAGATTATAGGTTTGAAACTACTATTAGAACTAGGCCTACCTAAAAACCAGAGTTGATAGGTGAAGTTATATCAGAACTAGGTTTAACTCACCTGAAAATCCGAGTTGACAGATGTGCATTGCTCAACCTTACAAAGACTAGACCCTACTTACTCCTATCCAAGGTGTGATCTAATAATTACCTTATATACAGGTCCAAAACCCCCTTGTCCTAGCTTATTGCTGAATGAAAATTTGTCAGTTGCATTTGATATTGTGACAAAGTCAAAATATGGCAGCTCCAGTTCATCATCTGAATCCTCAATTTCGTGACCGAATTTGTTTTTATCTAAAAGGAAAAGATCATTTGCATAATTTAAAATTTGGAAATATCTAAAAACAAAATGATGATCCACAGTAGCCATATCCTGAAACATTAATCTTACCTTTCAGTTTTTTCCTGTTCCTCCAAAAGTAAAAACTGACTAATAGAATTGCAGAAGTAGCAACAATAGAAGGGATGATTATCACTGCAATCTTCTTGTGCTGGTTAGCTTTCACATACTCGAGACCAACTTTCGAATAAAAAGGAGGAAAATTCAGTTAAAAATATGTAAACATTCAAAAGAGTTGAGAAACTAACATAAAAAGTAAAGATTTTTTACCTAAGTCAGAAGCTGACATCCGAATGTATAATTCATGTATACTAAAAGGGATTTCTCTAATATCGATCAAATTGTTATACCAGATGGTGCAACCGCTGCCTCCTTCTCGAATATCAAAGCTAGCATATGCAGTGCAAGAACAGTTGTGTAAGCATTTAGCTCTGCATTCGTCGAGGTTCATACTTTGATTTACCCAAGAATCAGCAATATCAGGTAATTTTAACCCTGTGTATTTGATAAAACCATCACTGCTGCAGTTTAATGAATTGTTACGGGTACACCCTTCCAAAAAATCTGCAGAGTCCCACTTCTCGGGTGATTTAGGACTGAAACCTTTCAAACATTGACAAACAGGTGTAGTCGAAACAACACAAATGCCAAAGATACCACAAAGTCCATAATGGTCACAGTAATCTGTTGGGGTATACGAGTGCAGAGTCCAAGATTGAGAAGCTTGATCCCACGAAAGTAACTCACGCCTATTGTTGGTTTGGTTCGCCACAGTCCTGTATAGTACAGTTTTATCTTTTGGGTAGTATATGTAGTAAATTTCCTCTTCATTTCGCACAAACTTGTAATCATAAAGTGGGTTTGGCCTTAATTGTGGTATACCGCTATAACTCTTGCCATTCCATGGACCTGATCGAAAAAATACACTCGACCCTTTCCACATAGTTGACTCAACATTGTTATGTACGACTCGCAAGCCCCATATAAAGTCCCCTGGTGACGGATCATCCCAATTTTTCCATGATATAAGTCGCTTACTCTGCAGGGGATTCAATTTCACAGAATACTTCATCCCTGGTAATAATGTATCAGTTGGATAATCAAAACTCTGCCATATATACATTTCGGTGTTCCCATCATTTTCATCTCTTAAAACTAGATTCCCAGAATTCAGGAGTTGTACTATTGGCCGTTTAGCTGCTCTCGTCGAATTTGATGACCAAACAACGCTATTGTTTTTGCCGAGAATTACAAGGTTGCTTGTGCCATCATCTATGATAAACAAACCAGACGAATTGTTGATTGGACTGCTCCTGTTAGCCACCCATACAACTGTTTTAACTGAGATATTTTTGAACCAAATTCCCAAGTAAAAGGTGTCGGAACTTCCAGGATTGAAAAAGCCAAGCTCAAACCTTCCATTTTCTGAAACCAAGGTTCTGCCATCAGCAAGCGACTGGGATAAATTAAGCGTATCAATTGCATTCGAAAATCGAATGAATAAAAGCAGAGTATTAGCAATTGCAAACAAATAAAGAGCATCCATTAATGTTGTTGGACTTTACTCATTACTGATAGATATGGTCGCAGGGTATTTATAGGTGAGGATGAAAAATACTTTTTTCAATTGCCTTAAATATGTCAGTTTCTAGTCGCTATTTGTAGCCAGTCCCGTCGTAATCAATCAAGCTGTGGAGATGACAACGCCCCACAACCACAGTCAACATATTTACAAAAACAAATACTAATATCTTAATCATGTTGACTTGCAATATTAAATGATCACAATAATGCTACCAATATTATTAATGAGCTGATGGCTATAAGAGTGTCAGCATTGAAAATGACCCCATTTTTTTTTCCATTACTGATTTTTTACAATCGCAGTCTACGAATCAGACAAATAATGTTCACGTGAAAATAATAATACTACAAGATTCTTCTACCTAATTTAGTTGTCTCTGATAGCTGACCAAAGTCTGATTCAAATTCCTATATTCTTTCATTTTGGTTCGAGAAAAAAAAAAAATAAAAGGGGAAATGAAATTAAAAAAGGATACAAGGAGAAAGAAACAAACTAAATACTTAGATTTGTTGTAGTAACGAAATAATTTGTCCTAGGATTCCTTAAAAAAGGGAATCAGAAATTTTTTTAATTTTTTTTAATAAAAATGACTTTGAGAACGTTCAACATTTATTATTTAAAATTATAATAAAAACCTACCTATAATTATATAATAATAACTAAAAAAAAAATCTAAAAATAAAACAATTCATAAGGTTAAAATTGAATCAGCTACTTTGATTCGTATGATTCATCAAGCTCTTCGTTAACCAAATAGCTGTTTCCCTTGACGAAACTATTTCTTCCCAAAATGGTTTCAAAACTACTGATAATTCCTCAAATCTTTCTTGTTTATGCAAATTAGCACAAATTTCAAGCAAAGATTCTAAATCTTCTGCTCTTTGTAAGCTCTGTGGATTCCATTCAATTCTTGTTTCTTCACCATTAACAAAAGTTACTGTGCTCATCAATGAAAAATCGCCATGGCTTTCTTGCTTTTTTTTTTTTGGCTCAATTGCTAATTACTGTTCTGTTTTGTTTGAATGCTAAAACCCAATTCCTTTTTTCGTGTCTTCTTGGTATGTAATAGTCCTTATCAAGCTTTCTATTGGTGAAACCATCGGTTTTGAAGATTTCAAGAATAAGGGTAAAATTGTAATTTTGCATTTTAGAGGCAAAATGTATTTTGTCTTGATGGAATTTGATGGTGTAATTTGATAATTTGGATATATATTTGATACTCAAGATGGCAAGACAATCATTTTAAATATAATATTATATTTTTCAGGTTCAGGGGCAATTTAATTATTTTGAAGCATTTGAATATTTTATAATTTAAAAATAATCATTAACACTATGTGGGAGGATAATAGGTATCAAACTTGTTATTTTTTTTATTATTTATTTAAGTAGTAACTTTAATATTCTAGATTATATTTACTTAAAACATCTCTAATCCAATTGTGGGTTCTAACTCATGTGGCATACTAAAATAGAAAGTGTTGAGATGATTTGGCAATACTTTATTTCTAGACATTGAATTAAATTTAAAAACTCTCTAATGGCTCTTAATTTCAAACTAATTTCTAGCTACTATATATTATTTAATTTTTATTTATATTTTAATTAACAAAACATTTAGGAAAAAAAATGTAACACCCCAAATCCGCCTTACGAATAAAACAAACTGAGGTATCATGATTCCGTTAACCTACCGTTAAATCATAATTCAACAATATAATATCAAGTCTATCACGGCATTAATCACATATTTATTTTACAAAAATATTCTAAGTGCTACTTAAATAATTACATACTACAGAGTACCCTAACATATCTTACATATATACTTTAAGTTTACATGCTAATTTACAAAAGACAAAAGTTCCTGCCAAACAGAATGTCCTTCGAAAACTGACCGGGCAATTGCTGTTCCTCTGACTCGTCTAAATGCGGATTTGCGAGTTACAGAAATAACTCGTTGAGCAACTTTATGCTCAGTGGGTACAGAAATATAATACAGTATTGTTTAAAACCAGTTGACGAATTCATTTTGAAAAATCATTTCGATAATAATCATATTAAAAAGTGGACATTTAAATAAACATAGTTCACAAATCAAATTTCAATTCATGTCAATCCATTAAAAGCATTCACTCTACCGGTTCTACTAGATTCCCAGGATAAGATCAAGGGCTGATTGCGTCGACAATATTTTTCAGATACGCTGCTTTTCAGTCTTTTTCACATCTCTTTGTGTCAACCGAGTCGTAACCCGTAGTTTAACTGATTGATTCATTTCATTTCAATTTCACATGTCAATTCAATTCAGAATCACATTTTATTTTATCACATGTACATGAATTTTGCCCATATGTCGACATATATTTACCACTAGGTTCCGTGTCCGGGTAGATTATAAAATACAATATCTCTTTCCATGTCAGGTATTTTTCATAATGTTATATTGATTCAAATATCAATTCAAATGCGATTATTCACTTAATAAAACAAATCTCACTTTTGCCGCACTGGTAGCACCACACTTGTGTCTACCGTGTCGGATTAAAAAACATTTAAATTCGACTCGAACACACGTTCGAGTTCCCAACAAATATTCATTTAAAATGCAATAAAATATTAATCACTTAAAATAAATGGTTAAAAGCAAAATCAGTTCAAATACTAGATAGTACCGAACCTGAAAATTCGTCCACAAAAGTCCTACGCGAATATTCTTTTAGTTCCCTCACGCCTCGATGTTTTCAGGTCCTAAAAATAATATTCAAGTATTTTTAATAATTTATATAATTTAATTTGAGTCCCTAAATATTTAAAAATTGAATAATTAATTCAATTTCTCTTAATTACTATTCTGTTAGACTAAATTGCATTAAATAATAAAGTTTAGGGGCTGTTTAGATATATTTTGGACCTAATTGAAGAGCCAATCTAAATTTTGGGGCAATTCTGTAAATAAGGAGGGACCTATTTGTAAAATTCCTAAGTTTTTGGACTTAATTGATGCGGAAGGACCCAATTGAAATGATAATTAAATTTCAGGGCCAATTTGGAATGCGGAGGGCCTTACTTGCACGCGGCTGGAAACTTCAAAGACCAACTTCGAATTTCCCCGGAACGACGCCGAACGGGTCGAAACGCTCGCCTTGCTTGTGTTTCGATCGTCTTCAACCTCTAGCACCTGCAATTTCTTCGTCCGCCACCCACGGCCCACGAGGCTTGTTTATGATTCCGGCAACGAGACGGGTACCTGTCAATTCCTCAGCTCACCGCCGACCTACTCGTGGTCTTATCTCAGACGGAGGGTGATCGGAGGCGATGATATTCCGATTTGAAATTTAGTTAACTTTTGAAGCTTCGGGTTTGACCAAGCTCGTACGATGATTCCGGCAACCGGTCAGCGAGTTTTCTTTGTTGAACACGTTCTTCATAACCCAGGGAACATTTCTACAATCTTAGTTTCTGAATTAAACACAAAAATCATAAAACTCAAATTTCCATTCTCACATCTTTTTTTCAGGTCCAAATTTCAACCTTTTTTCCCCTCTAAATTTGTTTCATTTCGTTGCCTATTTCCCTTCCTATCACCTCAGAATTCACTTCAAAACTCCAACTTAGATACCCTAACTGGATTGAAGATTGATCTACAGCTTTTGTTTTGTTTTTGTTGTTTTTGTTTTTTTTTTCCTTTCCTTTCCTTTCTTTCCTTCCTTTCCTTACCTGTTTCTCTCCATTCTCATTTGTTGGGTGACATTGTCATCCCCTCTCATCAATTGACACATCATCAATTTTACAACTTCTCTATTTTGTTTTTCATATACACACACACACATCATCATCATCATCATCATCATCATTATTATTATTATCTAAAATTATAATTTCTGTTTGAATTACAATTTTAACCCTATGCACCGTTACAATCCATTAACCTAATTTACAGGTGTGACAAAAAAAATCTTGAATCAAACTAAAAAAAGTCTAAAAATGAAGAGCATCAAAAACCCAGATGAGAAGAAGAAATCTAAGAATCTAACAACCTAAATGAGTTCCAAGAAGCAAAATTAGGAGTTAAACACGAATACCCAGAAATGAAGCAACGCAATATGTATTCAAATTAGGTGTTGTCAGTTTAACTCTTTAAACTGGAACATAAAGTTTTAAAACATGTTTGAGCAACCTATTTAGCTCTAAATGAATTGAAATTTTCCAAAATTAACATCTGAGAAGTTGAGCATGCTTTGTAATTTTGTTTGTTATTCATGGGTGTGATTGTTTATTTGTGACGTGCTAATTGCTAACCATGTAATATATTTAATATTAAACCCTTCCTTATATAATTATTTTTTCTTACTTCACTAGAATATTCTTTCGTACCTTATAATTAGGAGATAGAGAAACTTGTTTGTGATTGGTTATATATAGTTGCTGAATAATTGTGATTGATATAATTTTGTGATGTGCGATGGTGTATCATATGGGGACGGAGGAAATCGACGGGGCGTTTATTGAATATTGACTATTGAGACTTAATGTCTATCTATTGCTATTGCTGTTGATTATCGACAGGGTGTTTATTGAATATTGATTATTGAGGCTTAATGCCTATCTATTGCTATTACTCGTGATTATCGACGGGGTATTTATTGAATATTGACTATTGAGGCTTAATGCCTATCTATTACTATTGCTATTTATTATCGAGGTTGATATAAAGGAGTTATTGTTACTGATTATTGAATTTATTGTTTTATTATTTATTAAGGGGAAATAAGGGAGGAAGTGTAATCAGATTACAGAAGATCCTAACACACCATCATATTTGTATTGTTTGGGATTGAGATTATTGTGAACATGTATATTTATTGTAGTAATGTTTATCTGCCTCACATGAACTTACTGAGCGTTTATATATAACGCTCATACCCCTATAGATTGTTTTGTAGGTTTTCGTTTTTTTGCTGCGGCGAGATGCAAATTCTTTCTTCTTGAGTTAAGCATTCAAATCGAGTCGAGTTAGTTAGTCTTGTTAGATTTTTGTTCTAGTTCATTTCCAAATTGTAAATTTCTAGTTTGTTTGATTTTGCATTTATAATTAAAGAAATTTTCAGATAGTGATTTTTAGTATATTTGCATTCTCGCTATTGATTTTTAAAGGCTTGTGCAATCAAACTTCAGTTTGATTGCACGCCAGTCATTACTACCAGTTTTGGGTCGTGACACCAGGACGATTTCTGAAGTTTCACTATTAATTTGGTATATATGTGAACCAACAACTGTAATCCCCTGCAACAATGGCAAACACAGTACCATGCTAAAGCAAAAAGAAAAACCTAATGAATTACATGGCCATTAACATGGGAAATAGTTAAAAATAATCAAAAGCATTGCCAATATATTTCTTCAACATGAATTTTTTAGTGCATACCAAAAGCAATAAATTTTAAAAGTTTATTTAGTGAACCAAAAATGTTGAAGCAAATCTACAAATTTCTGATGGAAGTATCTAAAAAGCGCCCTAAACCCAAAGGTAATACAGCAAAAAGCAACGAATTTTATATGAGCTTGAAAGGAAGTGGCCAAGGGGTAGATCTGGGAACTTTAATTCTATCCTTTATTCATTGAATCTTCTTATCCTTCTTGGGCCTCGAGTTTTCATTGGATCCCTTGAATCTTTTCCCTCTCTTTGTCTTTTTGTCCTTTCTTCCACACAAGATCGGTGCCGCCCACTCCTCTAATCTCGTTGCCGTAGGTGTTGGTTGAGACGTCATCACTCACCATGTAATTGCGCCACACCACTACATCATCGTCACCATGACTGTCTCTTCTTTTCACTTTAGAGATAGATAGACAGGGGAGGCTAAAGCAGTTAATTACAAAATTTTTATTTTTTTAATAATAAGAGAAGAATGAGAGCATAAAATTTTGAGGTGTAGAGAATCAATGTAAAGGACTTTGGAAAAAGCCAAAAAGAAAAAATAATAAAGGAAATGAATAAATTGGCCCCTAAGCTAGTAATGTGTTTTCCCAATCATAGTATAAAGAGAAGAGATATTGTCACTTTCAACTTACAACTTGAAAAATGAAACCTATTATAGTTGTAGTTTGAATTTGCAGGCTTTAACTCATATTGGTGTTTTGTGTCATGTTGTTGCTTTGTAATCTTTAGCATCTCTAATGGATTATGCTATATATATATATATTATTGTTATTATTATTATTGTTTACCTTTCTCTTGTAAAGTAATTATTGATAATTATCTAGATTTATCTCTTTAATGGGAGCAATTTCATACTAAATGACTAAATTAAAGAGTTTGAGACATGATCATGTGATTAAAACTTTATCGTTGGGTGGGCTAATTTGGGTTTCAAAATAGTTATATAAAACCCTATACAATTATTGTACAAAAAATGTACAATAGTCATACAAAATCTGTATAATAGTTGTAAAAAAACTGTATAATAGTCATACAAAATATTTGGTGTTGATTTGAAAATGTGGTGTTGATTTTACAAACTGAGTAGCACATTTGTTGAATTAGCTAGTGCATATTAAACAAACTATGATATTTTATCCATGCATTATCAATTATTGTCAAATATATATTAGTTTTTTTTTTCATAAAAATGCTAGAATCCTTCTTCCATGAAGAAGACAAAGGGGTGAATGAACAAATTATTTAGGCAATTTGTATGGATTTGTTATCATTGAACGTGTTTTGTATCTTCTTTTACCTTATAATAACTTGTAAAAATTGAATGATTATTGTGCATAAATTGAATTTATATTGTATAGAAATTGACTCTATTTTGTACCTTTTTTGCAGATTATCTGCAGACTTGCATCCTCATCAAAAGAAGGCTTATTTGGTGCACTATGGAATAATATTTTTTTTTTTGCAATTGTAATTTGTAGATGCACAATTTTTGTGCAATTATTGAATAATTTTTATATATTATTCCTTTTATTTATTTTACTAGAATTTTTCTTCTACATTTTTGTACAACTGTTAAACAATTTTATAAATGTTATATAATTTTTGTAAATAAGTTTCTTTTAGACTTGGAGCCTTAACAAAGAAGGGCTGATTTGGTGTATGGTACAATATATATTGTAATTTGAAGATAAACAAATTTTATATAATTGTTGAACAGTTTGTATACGAGATTTCTTTTATTTCATTTTGCTGAAATTTTTCTTCATATTTTTATATTGATTTCTGGTTTTTCATTGATTTATAAATTTTCTGTTAAACAATTTTTTATAACTCTTGTATAGTTTTTGTACATATTTTTTTATTTATTTTACATTTGTTGTACTATTTTTATGCAACTGTTGTATAGTTTTTATACAGAATTACTGTTATACGTGGTTATTTTAGTTATTTTTTGGGATGAGTTATTTCTGTCAATAAAAACCTTATTCGGACTATTTTTGTCAATAAAAACTTGTCCATGCTATTTTTGTGAATTGATTGAAAACTTGGGCCAAGTTAAGCACATATAGCCTTCTTAAGTCAAAGTTCGATTCAACTTTCTCCCTTATTTATAATAAACCCTTATAAACAACTGAAAAAAAATGTTAAACATATTAAAAACAATAATAAACAGTAAAAAAACATATACAGGAAAAACAACAAATAAACATGTTCTATTTTTAATGGGTCCTGGCTCAAGCCTAGTTTACTAGAGAAGTCAAACCCAGTCCATTCGCTGCTTGTAACTAGGGCTGGCAAAAACTAATCCGACTTGTTAACCCGACACGAACCAGACCCGAAAATAGCGGGTTAGGGTTGAGGTTTTTCGACCTGTTTATGTAAATGGGTCGACATGAACCCGACCTGAATATAAACGGGTTGGGTTCGGGTTGAACCCATTAACCTGAAACCCGACCTGTCTAACCCGTTTATTTTTAAGATATATATTTATCTTTTCCTAACCCTAATTTACACTCTCCTCCGCAGCTCAATCACTCGGGCTTATTTTCATTTCAAAATTTCTCAACTCTCTCTCTCCATCACTCACCATCGGCCGACGCCGCCACTACACCCATCACCAGCCGTCGCTCGATCTCCCATCACCACCACCATCAACGATCGGCACCGCCACTCTATCTCCTCATCTCAAACGCACTTATCTCTTTTAATTTGAAATTGAAATTCTATCAACTCAACTCTCTCCATCGCGGTTCCAGCCACAGATCGTACTCCCATCACCACCATCAACCATAGCCGCCACCACCCTCTCTCCGCCGCCTCTCTCTCCGCTACTCATACTCCCATCATCAACGATCTCTGCTGCTTCGACTTTGTCAGCCTTGGATTTTAGAAGCTCTGAAGGCATCGGTAAAAAAGATAACATTCAACCCTTCTCATCCACTTAGTTAGTGTTTTTTGCTTTGCATTTGAAATTTTCTACTCTCTCCATCACTCACCAGCCGACACCGCTCGCCCCTGCTCAATTGGTCTATCAGTCATCCTTCTGTTTATTCGAGTAAGTTACATATTATTCTTCTGCCATGTTCTTTGCTGAGTGAAGTGATTGAACTAAAATAATGTGCATTTTAATTTGTGATTCTTGAGTGAGATGGTGTAGGATTTAGGATTGTTGAAATAATGTGCATTTTACTAGAAGAACTGTATGCACCATTTCCACTGCAACTAAAAGATACCATTCAAAAATTATTAATGCATTAGTAGTGAAACCTCTAAAATAATATATCCTCATCAGATTTTGGGTTTGTTGTATGTAATTGCTTCTCTGTAAAAGAATAAATTGTAATGACTTTAATGATTGATTTTATTAAAGCACTAATAAATTGTGCAGTGCGGCAAATATAGTGAGGCTCACAAGTTTAGTTTGTCTCTGAATCAAGGTTTACATCATTTTCAAAAGTCTCCCAAAAGGTTTAATGTTATTGCTAAATGATGCAGTGTCAATTCTAGACAAATTGAAATTGTAATGATAACTTTCTTAATTATCAATGAACCTTCTCTGTTTCTTCAAAACTGAAAAAAAGGAAAACCATATAGATTGATCCTCTGTTAAATTGCATCACTCTTAGAAAATTTGTGCATTAAAACTCATAAAATTGCTATGTATTATGAAAGTTTTCACACAAATAATACACAAAGAGTATAAATTAAATTATTGTAATTCAAATTAATTTTTCTAGTATATGTTTTTTTTTTTTTTTTTGAAAGGCTCTAATATTTGTTTGTTAGTTACATTTTTTTTATTGATGAGTACAATAATATGAATTAATTGAGTTGGTTGGTATGATTCAAGTTATTAGCTAATGAAGTTGGTTGGTTGCTTTTTGCTTTTC
>CATIWJ010118367.1:0-24537 GCA_949640765.1 Croton laevigatus | reverse complement strand
GTTAATTTAGCGAAGCAGGGTCTTACTGGATTTATTTCACCTGCATTTGCCAATCTCACTTCATTGAAGAATTTGTTTTTGAGTGGGAATAACTTGAGTGGTACAATCCCTGCAAGTTTGACCCAACTTACACAACTTCAGACACTTGATGTTTCCAGCAACAATCTATCCGGTAAAATTCCGAACTTTCCAACTTCAGTAAAGTTCATCACGACTCCTGGAAACAGCCTACTGGACACTGAAATAAACACAGGTGGGACGACTTCTCCAGGAGCATCGGACGGTGGTGGTGCACCGAGTGGGAGCACATCAACAACAAGTTCACCGAAAGGTTCTGGGATAAATGGAGGTATTATTGCCGGCATTGTTATAGCTGTTATTATTTTTGTTGCTGTTTTAACACTTGTATTATGTAAATATAAGAAAAAGCAGAGTAGTGGTGGTGACAGCGGCCATAAGATGTTTGAGGGTGGAAATGTTGCAGTGTCAATTGAAGTTCTTAGACAGGCTACCAATAATTTTTGTGAGAGCAATATCATAGGGCGAGGCGGCTTTGGGGTAGTATATAAAGGGGAGTTGTATGATGGGACTACGATTGCGGTAAAGAGGATGGAATCCAATGTGATGGGCACCAAAGGGATGAATGAGTTTCAGGCAGAGATTGCGGTGCTTTCAAAGGTTAGGCACAGACATCTAGTTGCTCTTTTGGGTTATTGTGTTAATGGTCATGAGAGGCTATTGGTGTATGAGTATATGCCGCGCGGAACTTTAGGGCAGCATTTGTTTGAATGGCAACAACTTGGCTACCCTCCACTTACATGGAAGCAGAGAGTTACCATTGCTCTAGATGTTGCCAGAGGCGTAGAATATCTTCATAGTCTAGCTCAGCAAAGTTTCATTCACAGAGATTTGAAACCTACAAACATTCTTCTTAGGGAAGACATGAGAGCCAAAGTGGCAGATTTTGGTTTGGTTAGAAAGGCACCTGACGGGAAGTATTCTGTGGAAACACGAGTGGCAGGCACCTTTGGTTATCTTGCACCAGAGTATGGTGGTAAGAAATTGTTTTCTGTATTTACTTTGGTTGTGGTGTATCATGCATTAACAATTTCATCACACATCATCACAGTTTTTTACAAAATTTGAATGGTCTAGAAACTGAACAAACTGTAGAATTTACATCTAGCATTGTTATAACAACATTAACATCTGTGTATAGGTCTTTAGAAACATTGTGCAGAATCTTTATTGGTGTTACTCAAAGATAAAATTTTATGCAATGCCCTTAATTTCTCTTGATTTTTTCTTTCTCCTCTTGACGAGGAACTCTCGCGATAATCTTTGTATTATGTTTTCTTGAAATATCTGAAGGTTATTAGAATACGGAATAATTATATAACGGAACAGTTACGGCACGTCAGCGGGTGACGTGCCGTAACGAACCAATGAAATTATAATACGTGGCACTAACTTGTATTAAACACTATTGATTTATGTGTACATTTAATACAACAATTTATTATTTTTTTAAAGTCAGCTGTATTTAATACAAGTTAGTGCCACGTATTATAATTTTATTGGTTCGTTACGGCACGTCACCCGCTTACGTGCCGTAACTGTTCCATTATGTATTTTTCTTCTGTTGTGTAATTTGCTGAAGATCACTTTTGAGCTAATTTACTTTTCTTGTGAACTCATACGTCTGCATAATGTGTAATTCTCTTTACTTCAAATATGCTTGCTTGTGTTTCAATTATATTTTTTTCTAGATGAAAAGTTAGTTGCTTCAATCTGATGCGAGCGTGTTTGGTTTACTTTTTGTCAGCTACTGGAAGGGTGACAACGAAGGTGGATGTTTATGCATTTGGAGTTGTTTTGATGGAAATGATAACTGGCAGAAAAGCTCTAGACGACTCTCTGGGGGATGAGAGGGCTCATCTGGTTGCATGGTTCCGCAGGGTCCTAATCAACAAAGACAACATTCCAGGGGCACTTGATCAGACTCTCAACTTGGATGAAGAGACATTGGCTAGCATTTACAAAGTGTCCGAGCTAGCAGGGTACTGCACGGCTCGCAAGCCATACCAAAGACCTGATATGGGGCATGCAGTCAACGTGTTGGGTCCTCTGGTAGAGCAATGGAGACCCACTAGCCGAGTAGCTAATGACAGTTACAGCATCGACCTCCATAGGAGCCTTCCGCAAGCTCCTCAAAGTTGGCAAGCTCGTGAAAGTTCTTTAAGTGTTGAAATTTACCAATTCTACTCCCTCTAATAATAATGGAATTGTAAAAGAGAAACTACACAAAATAAATTGATCTAGAAGAAGGAAAAGACTTTCTATTTCGATTTCCTTATTTTTTTTCTCATAAATTGTATTACAATTGTCTCCTTTTATAATGCTTCTAAAACTAAAATAACAATAGTTTATATTTAAAACAAATTACAATCATTCCTTATTTAGTGTGAAAAAACAATTTTCCGATTATTCAAGTTTGTTTTCCAACACGCCCTCTTAAACTTGAATATTTCATTCAAAAGTGTTGATTCTGAGCATAGTCCTAAACTTTTTGAACATGTTAGCATTTAATCGTGTTGTCATACGACATTTGCAACTTGCTTTTTTGATTTCTAAAATTGAAGTTCAATTTCTCCATTTTTAACGAGCTCCCTGATGTAACGAAACCGAATGCCGATATTTTTGCTTCGCCCATGAAATACTGGATTTCTAGCCAGAGCTATAGCTGACTTGTTATCACAATAGATAATCAATGGACTAATTTGACTATGGTTTAATTCTTTCAATATATTATGTAACCAAACTGCTTGATATGCTGCTAATGTTGCTGCAATATACTTTGCTTCTGCTGTTGACAAAGCACTTATTGCTTTTTGGAAGACCATATAAAATGATTCCATTCCCCAATTATCTCAACTAGAAACTAAGCCAAGATGGAATGCCACGTCTTGGTGTACGAGCCCCTGGATACTATATTTAGTCATTTTATGAACACAATTTTATAAACATTTCGCCAGAGTTTACCCTGTGATTTTAGATCCCAAGTGTCACTAAAACTGATTTTTAAGTTTTTGAAAAACATTTTACACAATTTCAAACTCAATCTCAAATACTCCCAATATTATCTCCCTTATAACCTCAACAACAATGTACATTTCACACTTTCAGATCCAACAACTCTTACAAATTAGCAAGTAACATTATATAAGCAAGCTAAACTAATACAGCAGTACTATCACGCTATTTTACTTTTAAGTTTACAACTAATATGCCTTTGTTTTATACATGCCATAGAACAAGTAAACAAAATGCAGTATGGCTACCCTGTAAATGTTGAACTGTGAGCTGGAGCTGGCTTTAATCTATTACTTCACTACCTGCGAGTTAGACAATAATCGTTGAGCAACTAGCGTCTAGTAAGTACTTTAACTATTGGAATGCAAATGAAAAATAAACCAACATCAAATAAACACATTTGGAAATCATTTCACAAGTAGAATAAACAATGAATTACTATTGCTATCTTATCGATTATGTTTAAAATAATTTACATAATACTTTAATTTCCTTTGCTTTATAAGGTACATAGCAGAACCATAAAGATAAGGCAATGAATGATGAATGACGAATCGACAATATCATATCTCATATCTCCTCGAACGGTAGAAACTGGAGCTAACGAATGAATATCTGTCTCGACAATTGAAACCGGAGTCATACGAATGAATATCTGACTCGACAATTGAAACCTGAGTCATACAAATGAATATTTGAATCGATGGTCAAAACTGAAGCCATACGAGTGAATATCTCACTCGATGGTCGAAGTCGGAGCCATGCAAATGAATATCTGACTCGACTATCGAAACTCCGAATGAATATCTATAGCAGGCACTATACGAATGATTATCAGTAGCAGAAGCTACAACGAATGACAAATGATCATATCATAACAGTACAATAATACGAATGATTAATATGATGCATCATATCCTTATTGATCCAGTTCAACTCAACCAAGTAAAGCATTAGCATTTTAAGATCATTTAAAATCTTATTAATATTGTTCACCTCATATTCCACTTATGTTTAACAAATGTTGAACGAATGATAAACGAGCGTTTATATTTCTTCTCTTAGCTCTTTTATTGATATCTTGTCACAAATGAAATGTAACAGCCGAAAATAATAATTCTTGAATAACATAAATAAGAAAAAGGATCAAATTGTAAATTACCAACAAAATTTGATTAAATGAAAAATAAATTATAATAATGAATTATTTTAAGGAGATTTATTAAATTAAATGTCTAGATAATAATTAGATCGAAGAAACAAGTATTTTAAGTATAATATAGTATTTTTCGACTTCGAGGGCATTTCAGTCATTTTGACCCTCGAAAAATTATAAGTTTGGAATTAAGTCTTAAAATGTTTAAATTTGTAATCTAGACTTCATAACGAGTATTTTGAGAATAAATTTGATATATTTTGCAAATCGGTTAATTTTTACCATACCGGGTAAAATACGGTAAAACAGTAAATTTAAAATTTATCCTAGTTAAATAGTAAAATATTAAATTGAGTATAAATATAATAAAAATGAAGTAAACACTAAATAAATCCTTAGGCAATACACTAAATAAATCCTTAGGCAATTGTAAACTCTTGTAAACAAAGATAAACCAATTTAATTTAATTTGAAAATTAAGTAATAATTAAGTAAAATCAAGTAAATTAAGCGTCAAAATTACAATTAAAATTCAGATTTTTTAAAAGACAAATTTAAGTAAACATTTGTGACATTTTTATCAAATATTAAAGATATAATTTGAAGGGTTTAATAAGAAATGAAAAATATGGATAAAAATGGATTAAAAGTAAAATGTAAATTAAATTTTAATGCAAGTAAAATTTAAATCTGTCACATACCATAATTGAAGTAGAATTATTGATGAAAACAATGGAAAGCAAGTGGGAAACAAGAAAATGAAATTTATTTTGGTATTTAATGAATTTGTCAAAAAGTAAATAGTAAATTAAAATAATTAGAAGCTAAAATACAAAATTAATAAAGTAATTTGGTCTATAAAATGACTATTAACCTCTGAGGAGTCATTAGAGTACAAATAATTTCGGGTAGACATCAAAAATTGAGAGAAAACACAAATTAATTTCAAATTAGCAAATCTGCCCAACTGCTGCCAGAGGAGTTGTCGTCTGGCGTGGGAAGCGGTGTCGTCTGGCGGGAGCTGCGTGTTGGAGCGTTCGTCGTTCGGCGTCTGGGCGTGTGACGTCTGGCCAGCACGCCTAACAGGGAAACATTCGGTCCGACCCTCAAACTTTCCTTTCGTTTTCAATCAAGTCCTTCCGCTTACTGTTTTCATTCGGTAATGGCTCAAAACTTATTTTCCCTCTTCAATTTCATCCAAATAACTGATTTAAATATAAATTAAGTTTATTTTTTAAATTAAATATTTTTGGGGTATTAATAAATTAATTAAAAGCTTAGATTCAATTTAGTATGACTAAAATAAATATTAGAAATTGATTTTTGAGATAAATATTATAAGATGAATATTTTATTAATTATTTAGTAAGTGATTTAATTTAATCTTGAAATTAAATATTCATGTGACTTAATTAAATTAATTTGACAACAATATTGGACAAAAACAACTATAAAATAAGTATAATTAAATTATATGACAAAAATTTGATGATTAACACATATGACATATTTATTAAATATTTAGACAAATAAATTTTAATGGATCCAATTATAAATAATCATATGGACTATTTAATGGACAAATATGAACAATATCTTATGACTATTAGATATGGACAATGATAGAACAAAGGACAGTCCGAGAAATTAGGAGATAGAGACCGTTACAAAGGAGACATGTTTGATACTTTAATTAATGTAAAGTTAAATTTTATGTATGTTTTTAATTATTTGCATTAAAAGATTTATTGGAATTATTTGGGTTGAATGTTTAATCATTTTTATTGGATATGAATTATTTGAGATTGTGATATTTGATGATAAGAGAAAGAATTAAGAAGTTTAAATATTCTTATGTTTGGATAAAATAATACTTGTTTAATTAAAGATTTTTAATTATTGTTATATATGATATATTTAATCACTATTATTATTATTACTATTATTCCTATTATTAATACTATTATTACAATTATTATTATTATTATTATTATTATTATTATTATTATTAAAATATATTTTATTGAAATATATTAAGTGTTTATAATTTTTATAATTAGTAAATTAAGTTACTTAGTAATTTTGATAAAAGTAATATTTTCCTTAAAATTGTTATTTCATAAGAAAAATATATTATTTTATATAAAGTAATTTTATACATAAAAAGAGTTAAGATATTTTGGAAAACTATTATATCTTTAATTTGATTATTTTGACAAAGTAATATTTATTAGATATTTGGAAAGTTATAAGTTAAAATAATATTTTTAGAAAATTACTATATAGTAAACTTTTTTTTAAATAATTTGACAAAGAAATAAAACAAAAATATTTATGAATAAGAAAATTATATTTTAGTAAAATTTATATAAAAGATTTTTCAATTAATATTATAAGATAAGTAATGGTATTTAATATAATAGTATTTGATAACTTTGTGAAATATTTGATATATAAGTTATGAAATATCATTATAGATGTGTTGATAAAAATACCGTATTTATCTAAGATAAATTTATTTTTGATAAAAATAAATAAGTTGAAAATTTATTTTGATTATATTTTTTAGAAAGACAATGATTTAAGATAATGATATTTTTATTAATAAGTATTGATTTATGAAATGGTGTTTGATTCAGAGATTTGATAAATATGAAAATGATATAGTAAATATTTATTGCTCTACTTAGAATAAGTTGAACTAGTGAGATAAGGGTATGATACATCATATACTAAGTAGTACTGCGAATTCTTGAAAAGATTAAAAAGTGATACTGACTGAATCAGTCGTATTACCGAACAAATTCTGATTTTGATATTGATTGAATTTTGAATACGGTCGATTGAAAAGATAGAATTCAGTATTGGTATGAATAAAACTCTGTCATACCGAAATACAAATAGAGACTTTAT
The DNA here is from genome assembly GCA_949640765.1 of Croton laevigatus. Taxonomy (NCBI): domain Eukaryota; kingdom Viridiplantae; phylum Streptophyta; class Magnoliopsida; order Malpighiales; family Euphorbiaceae; genus Croton; species Croton laevigatus. The sequence continues at coordinate 17,375 of CATIWJ010118367.1, read as the reverse complement.
CCCTATGTTCACTTAAATGCCTAGTAGAGCTAAACAAGTAAGATTTTGAATTAAGCAATTTATTTGATTATATGATTTACAATATTTTAATATTGTTTAATACTGTTTAAAAATTATGCATGTGCATTTAAATTATTTACGCTTTCCATTAGTTAAAGTATCCACTGAGCGTTATCGCTCAGCAAGTTTGATTAATTCTGAACTTGTAGGTCTCTAAAAGATTGGAAGAAACAGGAACTGTCAAATAGCTTGTGGGCCCAAAGAACTTAGTTGGCATATACTGTGAAGGTGAAGTCAGCACATGCAAAGCTAGAATAGAAAGAAAAAAAAAGTTCCCTTATTTAGTAATTTAAATAGAATATGACATGTAATATGTAATGTGGCACACCTTGGTTCGACCACAAATGGTCGGATTAAGGGGTGTTACATGAAATCTTTTCTTACATATATACTTCATACATACTCATTTCTAAAAAATAACCAAATGAATAGTATTTTATCAAATGAATAGTGCAAAATGACCAAATGAATAGTAAAATTTAGCTTTTGCCTACATTTGAACATTTCAAATGGATGTGTTATAACAAACTCAAGGGACTTTCAAGTGCCCAAAGTCAGTCATAAACATCCTTTAACATGTTAAGAAAGCACGTGAAGTTTCATTTAAATATTCAAAAGAAATCTTGATATGCTAGGCAACTCAAAGTGGTGCACTTGGCTTCCTATTAGAAACCATTTGGCCTAATTTAGTGTTTTTAGGGGAAGATTTTTTTTACCACAAAATTGATTTTAAAACTTCTAATGTGATATTATTGAAGGATTTGGGGTCCATTTTGCAAAAATAATTTAGAAGGATCACTTAAAGATTCACCAAAGTTTATGGACTTTTAGGGATTTTTGCACACTTTGTGTCCATTTGAGTTCTTTTGATTTCAATAACATTTAATCAATCTAAGACACTTTCTAAAACATTAATCAGATTTAAACATAACATACTATTAGAAATCAAACAAGTCCATAATGCGAAATTTTGAAGAAAATGAACATATTCCAAAGTTAAAATACCAAACCTTAGTTATTTCCTCTTCTTCTCCTTCTTCCTCTAATTCTTCTCTTCTCCTTGCTTGTCACTTGATTCCCTTAATTCGATAACTTGTTTCCTAGCCAAAACACCTTGATTTCCACTTAGACTTGAAAATTCTCCCTTGATTCTTTTCCTTAGTATGATTGGCTGCTCTAGCTTCAAAATAAGAGAATTTTGTTCTTCCAACTTCTAATTTTATATCCAAAATTGGCCATATACCACTTGCCAAATAACCCCCTCATTAGGCAAAGTGTTTGCCAAAAGATCCTTTCGTAGAATTTCCGTTGTAACTTTCCGTACATGTGTTTTCAGAACAAAATCGTGATACATAATTATGACCCGATTAATCCCAAGAGCACACTTTTGAGTTAAAAAATAGGCACTATGAACAACCACCGACACTTGATTTTAATCTTACATAATTGCCCTTGACTTTTGGAAAAATCTCATTTAGGTCCCGTTGAGGTCCTTGCTTGACCTTACTATCTTTCTTTCTTAATAACTCCTTATTTACTATTCCAAATTTAATCATTCTTATGTAAAATGAAACCAAACATTTAAAGCTACATTGTGTTAAAATTTGAGGTCAATCTGAGCTTTACATAATTTTTGGCGATACTTTTCATCCGACCCTTCTGTATTGCCAGAGGCAGTTTGCGCACTATCTACTAATTCAGCCATATCTCTGTCCGTACAACTCCAAATTAAATGATTCAAATTTCTAAATTTATTTAAGACATAAAGGAATAAGTCTTATATTTTATACTTTTACAAACTAGGTCATCTAATAGTTTGAAATCTAGGTTAAATGCATAGATTCTACTTGAACCTTTCCCGTGTGCAAGTTCCTTTTAATTAAGTATAACTTACTAAATTTGTGGAATTTATTAAAACTGATTCTCTATGATATTTTAGACATATTAAGCTATAACTTTCATGTTTAGTACCTCTTCAAATTCTTTCTCTAATAAGGTTTAATAGTTTTTACGAAATCAATTTAACTTTCATTCCTTATGCTGTCTCCATGTAAACCTTAACCTTTCTTGCTTAGTCCAAGTTCTTGAACTAACATCCCTTAAGAAAATTTAATCATTCTATTATGCCTTAGGGGTTGAGATGTGACAACATATTTATCCTCTCATTTTTTGAAATAGCATATTATTTCCTAAGTTTTGTTTTGTTTGGACGTTTTTATCCTTCCATTGTCGATTAAACAAATTTCGTTAAATTTGTTAAGCAATGACATATTACCATATATTGTGGATTTAGTGAAAAATTTGTTATAGACTAAATTGAAATTTCACAATTTGAATTTTTTTTTTTTGAAAAAACAAGAAAACAATGAACGTGCAACCCTTATAAATGACAACCGCCATTCCAATTATACTGTCGTACTCACCATTTTTAGCCATGAAACCACCAAACCAACACACCAATCAGACGATAGTGATGCTTCGATTGGCTGGCGATTGCAATTACATTATTCTTCGATTCTTCCATTTCCCTTATTTTTTTATTTTCTAATAAATATATAAAATTGTAATTTAGTACAGACAATGAGTAATACTATCATTTACTAACAAACTAACGAAAAATTAGTTAAAAGTTAAGGCGTTTGGTATCATTTTAGTTTCGTATTTTTTGTTTTTTTTTTCCTTCAAAAATAAATAAAAACTTGTTTATTTAAAACCATTTAATTTTTCCTTTTTCTTTTGAAAAGAAACCGTTTTCCAAAACAAAAATAACTTCCATGAAACTATAAATTGTGGATTTCAAATTTATGTTCTATGTTTAATTTCATATCCTTATTATTTCTCTTTTTTTTAGGAAGCATTTTGTTAATATTATCATTAGTATCCTTTTTATATTTCAATATTATTTTAAATAATATAATAAAATTGTACATGATTTTACATCATAAATTTAATGTCATTCATCTAATAAAATTACCAAGATCATTGTAAAAAAAAATTTATCAAGATATTATTCTCTTAATTATAATATTTTGAAAAGATATATATTGTTATTTGATATAAATAACTAAATGTAATTATTTTTCAAAAAAAAATATAAATAATTTTTAAATACGTGTTACATAATTGTGTTGAAATGTAAAACCGATGGAATTAGGTTCTAATAATTTCAATAATAAACAAAATAGGTAGTCCTGGTTATAAACTAAATAGTTTGCACTATTTCATATTGTTTTTTTTTATCTAAAATAAATTATAAAAACAGTTTTTTGAAAACTGAAAACAAAAAAATAGAAGCAGCAGCGATGGAGCCAGCCGAGCAAGGAAGGGAGGCCCACTTTTCCGACAGCAAAGCAGCGGCGGCGGTAACAACGGTGGTGGTGGACGATTCAGCTGATAATGATGATCTTCAAGTTTCTGAGGTATTTGATTTGCTCGTTCAAATTCAAAACCGCCGCTTCTTGTCATTTTTTGCTCTATTTTTTCTCTTCTGGTTGCCATGTCACAGTTTGCCTTTGCTTTGTTTGGATTTGCATTTGCTGATTTCCCTAGCGTCAAGCCTTGCTTTATTGCACTTGCTGGATTTGAATTTCAGCCGTTGGTTTCTAATGGGAGTCCATCGGTGAAGAATCAGAGGAAGGAAGAAGAAGAGAGGGGGAAAAGAAAGAAGAAACGACCTCGTTTCCACTGTCTTTTTATTTTTTTTTTTTGAAAAAATAATTAAAACAACGTCATTTTGATTTGGGCCAAAAAAAATTTTAAATTAATGAAACACACCGTTTCATTAATTGCTGCTTCTTCTGCATTTCTTTCTTTCTTTCTTCTTCGTTCTTTCTTTCTTCATGCTGCAACTCCAGTCGGCCCAGCTGCAACTCCGGCCACCACTAGACGCCAAATTTTCTCCTAAAATTTCATGGGGCCCAATGCCCCCTTTGGCTCCTACATAGCTCCGCCACTGAAAAGCAGTATTTTGTTTCTTATAAACAAGAAACACAAAACATAAAATGTAAACAAACGAGCCTTAAGAGAATGACAAAAACTTTCGATTGAAACAAAATTCGTAAACAAAATAGTTTATTTTAAAAAGTACATGGATAAAAATGTGGATTGAATAACAATGCTCAAAAAGTTGTAATTTTCCTAATAATAATAATAATAACAATTAAAAAATAAAATGGAAAAACAATTAAAAAAACATGAAAATAAAAATCAGAATATCACAACCTTCACTATCTTAATAGTTAATTTCAATAAAGCAAAAGGGGCAATTACATGTTTGGTGTATTTTAGAAAAATATTTTCAAATTTGGTGTGAAAAAAAAAATTCTGAATTTGGTGTGTATTGAAAAATATTTCCAAATTTGGTGTGTTTTTTTAGCTGCTGTGGAGACTTGTATTAGTGCGCTATTTGGAATGGAACACTAAAGCAGTGCGCCAGTTGAATTGGCGCACAGAGCCAATTCTCCATTCCAAGTGGCACACTAGATGGAGTAATTTCATGCCCCCATACCCTTTTTATGCAGTAATCATTCGTTTAATTATTAAATTCTTTAAATAAAAAAAATGATTGTGATGATTATGTAATGATTAAGAAAATATAATAATAATGATAATGATTATAATAATTATTATTAAATGAATTTTTTTAAGGAATGAAAGGGAAAATTTTAGTTTAAAAAAAAATTATTTTTGATTTTTAGATAATTTTTTATAAATTAGTATATATTAAATAATTTGTTATTTAATAGATTTTAAGAAAGAAAAATACCTAAATAAAAACCGATACATCAAGAGCCAGGTGTATACGGGTCATTTCTTTTAATTTGGGATCTGAGTCATAATTCCCGTTTATTTTTGATTCTTCCAGTACTCATATCTATAAATCCAGTATTTTGCAGTTGACTAGCATCATTATCATCATCATCAGCAGCAGGAATAACATGAGTACCACTGGTACTAGAATCATCAATATCCATATGACGGGCTACGGTATGAGTAGGACCATATGACTAAAGGAAAGTATGCTGAACATTAAAACTAAATGGTCTGAAAAAAGATTCTGGAAATTGAGCTTCATGTGCATGTGGTTGTCCAAAGATGGATGGAGTAATAGAATCTAGATGTGTGTGACTGTACATGAACTAAGAAGGCTGTGGAATAGAATATATAGGTGTTGCCTGTGGACGCAACCATTAGTTATGCTCGGAGAACGCCCATGGTACAAATGGAGTAGAAGTGGAGAAGCCACGTGCTAAGGATGGTTCTGTCGGAAAGGTAGATGCTGAAGGGTTTGGCATGTAAGTATTTCGATCTGCGAATGGGTAGGAGCAAGATGAAGAAGAACTTGGGTCTGAACAGGAAGATGGGAACTGAAACTGCTAAAGTGGATGAAAATAAACAGGCTCAGGCAAAAGATGACATGATGTAGATATTCCATCCGTTTAATCACTGGAAAATAATAAAAATTCAAATGGATCTTCTAGCTACCCACGGGTTTAAACTTCAACCCGACGGGAATATACAACTCTGGCTACCATTTCCTTTGTTTCTGGTCTGTTACATGCTCTACTGGCTGAGACCATTCGATTTGTAATCTCCTTTGATGATGGTGAGCTCTGGACAATTATAAAGATACTTGGGTTCTCTTCGGGTCTCTCCTCTTTATTTCCTATTTTTCATTTAAATTTAATATTTCTAAATTTTTAATTCTGATATCCTCTCTTTCTCTCTCTCTCTCTATAAATTAATCGGTTTCCACTCCTGTATTCAACTTGAATTTTACTTTCTTCCAACTTATTCCATCTGTCTTATTATTATTATTATTATTATTATTATTATAAAGAATATCTTTCTCCATTATTCTATTACCTTCTACACCTTTTTTTTTTTTTTTTGCTAAAAATACTAAAATTTCCTCTTAGTCTCTTAAATCAATACCACATATCATTTTACTCCTTGTTTACATTCAAATTTTATTTTAGTGTACTAATGTATTTTCCGTTCTCATAATTATCTTCTTAAGCTTAATATTTATTGGTCTTCATTTTATTATTGAATTTTTTTATGAACCCTATTATATTTTAAATTCCTCATTTCTTTTATTGTCATTAACAAATCACTCATTTTCTAAACTCTATATTCTCATTTTAAATCTGAATTTACCGTAAATCTTTTTATTCTACTAACTTACTATAGACTCATGAATATATTAATATTTTGATTTACATATTTCATCTATGTATTAAATTGCTCCTATAAAATTGCCGTCTAATTTAATATATACTTATTTGCTTACTATTCTGATGCCACCGTTTACTATTTAATCTTTATATCTTTATCTCAAATATCATTACTGATTTATATTTCACAATTCTATTTGAAGTCAATTTAACAGATATTAATTCGTCTTTCTCAATTCTGTCTAGGGTTAACCTTTATCAAATATTATTATACTTTCCGATCTTTCTTACTTTCTTGATCATTTACTTCTCATAACTTCGATTTCTCCACAACTTATAAATTAAATACATCTCCTTGAATTTCTTGTTTCTTCTTAGTGGATACCAACTTATTTATTCCATAATATATTTATAACTTGTTTATTTTCTGTTTATAGTCAGTTTATGGTACTTGTATTTCTTATTTCTTTTTGTTTACTTCTTGTTTATGATATATTTACAATATTTACAATTTATTTACCGTTCCTTTTTTGCACATCTATTTTTATATTTCCATTAATAATTCATTGTACTTCTCCAAACTTTGATTACTTATTTTTCAAGGAGTAGAATGAAAAAATCAAACTAAACGATTGAATTTATTTACTTGCCTAATCTATTTACTCTCAATCAAAAGATACCATAGTTTTAAACTAATTTATTTGAATTTTTCCTAATTAATAAATTATAGTACAACACTACTATATAAATCATTTATCTTAAAAAATATATATATATTTTTCACTTTGAAATAATGTTAATGATGAATTAAATATTATTTATAAAGTTATTGTTTAATATCTTTAAGTATTATTATTATTATTATTATTATTATTATTAAATAATAATAAAATATATTATTGTAGTATATTTTTTACAAATTATTATTTAGTATATTAAAAATATAGATAAAATTTATATTCCAAAATTATTTATTATGTGTTTTTATTTGCGGAAAATATGATAATTTAAAAAAAATGGGAAAAGTTTGGAGTATATTTTTCAGACAGAAAATTATTGTTACAGTTACAGTATGTATCTATTTGTTGAATTGTCAATTAGTTCTGTTTAATAACCCAACTTTCTGTAATTATTTATGACATCAAATGCATTTATCTTTCTTTTGGCTGTTCAAATTATTTATGACATTAAAAAATGAATTATTTTAGTCTTAGTCTTAGCTACTCAACTTAAACGATATTTTTCCAATTCCCTCCGTTTCAGATATTAGTTCCATTTTGCTAAATATTAAAAACCCTTATTCTCGACATATTTATATATATTTTTGACACTTATGATAATTTTTGTATAATTAAAGATAAATATTCTTTTCAAAAGAGTATCTTGTTATAAGGTTTCAATGAAAAAAAAAAAAAAATTATCTTTTAAATCAAACTTTTATTTTAGAACAAAATGAAAAGGAAAATGAGACTAATATACTGGATAATGGAGTATTATCACTTCATTCCCTTCATCCCTTCATCATGATCAGTTTATTTATTTTTATGCAATTTTGATTTTTCTTCTCTTTTATATTCCCTCAATTTTTCACTCAACAAAATATTCTCTGTTAAAAAATTTATTTTCAAATAATAATAAATTTCATTTTTAAAAAAATTCAAATGATAATAATAATAATGAAAAAAAATTATAATTTTATCTCTATATTTTTCACTTAATCCACATATTTGTCCTTGCATTTTTTGAAATATCATATTATTTCCTTAAGTTTTGTTTAGTTTGGACGTTTTATCCTTCCATTAACGTTTAACCAAATTTTCGTTAAATTTGTTAAGCAATGACATATTATATTGTGGATTTAGTGGAAAATTTGTTATAGACTAATTGAAATTTCACAATTTGATTTTTTTTTTTAAAAAAGGAAAACAAAGAACATGCAACCCCTTATAAACGACAGCTGCCATTCCAATTATACTGTTGTTCCCGTCATTTTTAGCCATTAAACTACCAAACCAACACCATCAGTCATTAGATTTTTCTTCGACGAGTATTCTAGTACCTAATCTCAATGTACGATGGGTGAAAAGCTAAGAATAAAAAATATGGAGGTCTTAGAGCTACCATGTCCACCGACACCATTCTGCCTCCAAATTGTCGTCGTCGTCCTTTATTCTGACAACCAATCGACACAAAATCTTTCGACAGAGCAAATGAAACCATCCTTAATTTTGGTAGATGCCATAATTAGTGGGACTAGCTATTGAACTTTTAACCCTCCGATTTGAGATCTATCAACCTGATTGGTTCTCCACTTTTAGGTTGCCATTCATGGTGATTATGGTGGCAGAAAGTTAGCATGCTTGCTTTTGGTGGTGATGATCGGTGATGGCGGAGTTAGACGATAGTGATGCTTCTGTTGGTTGGCAATTTTGATTACGTTATTCTTCAATTCTTCTATTTTCTTTACTTTTTTTTTTTCTAATAAATACGTGAAATTGTAATTTAGTATAGACAATGATTAATACTACTCTCTCTATTTATAAAAAATAGGAAAGATTTCCTATTACACGTAAATTAAGAAAACTCACATTTCTCTACTTTTATCTCAAAATTACACTACAATATAGAACTACTCTACTAAAAAGCAATGATTTGACAACATTCACTTTCTCAAAAAATATATCAAAAATACATCACTTTCTCACTTTTCCTTCACTTTCTCTTTCTCTTCTTTTCCATTGAAATTCTCAAAGACTACCTTATGATACTTTTTCTGCCAAATAAAAAAAAAGGAAAATTTACAAAAAACTCCCCATGTTTTAGCATAATAGACAAAAATCTCCCCATTAATTGTGAATTATACAAAAGCCTCCCTCCGTTTTAATTTTGTTAGCATTTTCTTCCTTATGTCTATTTAGTTCTGTTAAAATAACGGTTAAGGGACCAATATGTAATTTTACAGACCCTTTTGAAAAAACTCAAAAAATAAAGGACTCTTTGGTAATATATCATCTTCAACCTTCCAAACCCAAACAGGCAGCCCTAGCCCTAGCCGCCGCTATAGTGTCCTCCGCCAGAAGCGTCCAACCGGTGATCTAAGGGTACCGAAAAAAGAAATCTCGGTAATCCTTGTCTCTTTCTTGCAGAAAAATCACCGCCTCCTTCGCCATTCACTTTCAAACCAGCCACCATCACAGACCTGCTAGTTCACGAGCTCAGCCCTAACCTTCACGCCAGAAATTGCAACATCCTATACAATATGTACTTTAATCACTCGTAACGGAAACCCAATGCATGAACCCACAACTTTATACCTCGAGCAAGGAACAATGGCGGTGGAAACTTTTGGTTTTGAAATTGCAAACAGAACAGGGAAAATAGCTAAGAAAATCGTCACCGAGGAAGTTGCTTGAATCGGAAAATTTGCGAAGGGAGCGAGAAGATCAAGGAAAGGACTTCGAACGCCTTCATCTTCTCCTTCGCTAGGCTTCTTCCTCTTCATTTCAAACACATGAAATGAACGGAAGAGAAACTGAAAACCTATATCCATGAACGAAAGAGAAACAGAAAATGGTTTCTCGATTTTTCGGCGAGAAAGAGCCATTTCTGGCGAAGGAGGCGGCTGGGGCTAGGGCTGCCTGTTAGCTTTTACAAGGTTGAAGATGATATATTACAAAAGAGTCCTTTATTTCTTGATTTTTTTTAAAAGGGTCTGTAAAATTACATATTGGTCCCTTAACCATTATTTTAACAGAATTAAATAGACAGAAGGAGGAAAATGCTAATAAAATCAAAACGAAGGGAGGCTTTTGTATAATTCACAATTAACGGGGAGGTTTTTGTCTATTATGCTAAAACATGGGGAGTTTTTTGTAAATTTCCCAAAAAAAATTAAAAGCAGAAGCATAAAAATTTAGATTCACCAACCTCACCATTCACCACCACCTTTTCTGAGTCGCTTGGTTTGCAATTTCAGAAGCAGAAGTGTGGTGGAGGAGAAAATCAACTTGTAGTTGTGGGTATTGTTGAACAATTGTTCTACTTTTACAATTTTAAGAAGTGATGTAGTTATTGGTTTTGCGTTTCAGTTATACCACCGGTAAATACCTGCCGATTCCGGCCAGATAAGAAAATTGTCACATATCAAAACACAGTTGCTACTTGATTCTTCAAAATCGTTTCTCAATTTTTTTTTCAAAATTGTTTCTCACCGCTCAAACTCTCACTCCATCACCAAATAGACTAGAACCAGTTCTTGTCATTCACTCAAAATTGCATTCACTTCTCAGTCCAACCATAAAAATAAAAGACTTACATCCTCTCTCTCTCTCTCTCTCCCTTTTATTGTTTTCATTTTGTTCTTTAGAATCAATTTTGGTGATTGAAATTTCTAAAATTCTTTCAAAGTATAACGTGTACACGTTTTTGTATATGTCATATTATCTCACTATTTGAATGAAAATTGGAATACTTTGTTTAGCAAAATGTGGCCTATTTTTGTATTATGTGACTAGTTATTTATGTGATGAGGTCACACTTTGATAAATATGTTACTTTATAATATAGTTTTCTGTTATGTAATTATATGGCTTATTTGAATGAAAATGGTAATAATTTATTTTGCAAAGTGTGGCCACTTTTTTTTATATATGTGGCCAGTTATTCATGTGATTAAGTCACACTTTGATAAACATGTGGTCTACTTTATAATATAGTTCCATGTTATGTAATTATGTAGCCTATTTAAATGAAAATAGATATTTTATTTTGCAAACTATGGCCTATTTTCTATTATGTGGTTGTTAATTCATGTGATTAGGTCATACTTTGATAAAAATATGGCTTCCTTTATATTATAGTTCCCTGTTATGTAATTATGTGGCTTATTTTTAGAATAGTACGTACCTTATAAGCCTTTGAATGAAATTATTTGATGATCATGTGATGAAATACCAACACATAATTAAACTTGTGATTTCAAGGACCTATTCTAGTATTTCAATGAAAATTAAGCCAACCTTGTGATGATCAATAGATTTCTTGAGAAATTTGTAGATAAAACTCTAGATCAAGTTCAATTATCCTAAATCATGATCATGTGATTATGTACTAACACATAATGAAACTTGTGATTTCAATGACTTATCCAAGTGTTTCAATTAAAATAATGTCAACCTTGTGATGATCAATAGAATTCTTGAGTAATTAGTAGATAAAACACTAGATCAAGTTCAATTATCCTAAATCATGTTCATGTGATTAGGTACCAACACATAATGAAACTTGTGATTTCAATGACTTATCCAAGCATTTGAATGGAAATTGAGCCAATCTTGTGACGATCAATGGAATTCTTGAGGAATTAGTAGGTAAAACACTAGATCAAGTTCAATTATCCTATGTATTTCATTATGGTGCAAATATATACATAGATATTGTGGCCTACTTTTTTTATAATATGTGGCCAGTTCATGAATTTTTTAGATCACTATTTTATAAATATGTGTGCTACTTTCTGAATAAACCACATATCCATAAATACTATGACCTATTTTTATTGATCAGTGGCCACTTTTTAATTTTTAGTCCACTATTTTATAAATATATGGGCTACTTTCTGAATAGGTAATATGTCAATAAACATACACAAAGTGCAAAATAAATTTAAAATTTAATGAAACTTAATCAAAATTTAATGAAACATAAACATACACAAAGTACCAAAATAACTGAAACTTCAAAAGATACCAAATACCTTAAAAAGGTCCAGTATATACGTAGATTATGCAAACTTTGGAGCTCCGGATAAATCTTGTGCTTGAGAGTTATTATAGTAGTGGCCAGTTTTTATGAAGTGTCAACATATTTATAAGGTAAATTATCAATGTCTACTATAGTTGTCAACAATGTTATTTAATTGTGGCCATTTATTCACTTTTCCGCACTTTTATTTGGTCTCCACACTTTTATTTGGTTACATTTTATTTTTATAGTCCACAGTTTTTTACATTTCAAAAAAAAATTGTGGCTTTATTTTTAAATTCTCACTCTTAACTAGTTCACAATTTTTAGATATAGCCCATATATAGTTATTATTAATTCGGGTATTTAATGACAAAAGTGTTAAAATTCAACTCTTACAGAAACAGTTTTGTCACTGTTTGTTCCCCATTAACTCAAAAATCACCCATTATTTAATTCAATACATAAAAAATCACCCATTATTTTATTCAACTCATCTATCATGTTAAGGGCATATAAATCTTTTTTCACTTCACATCCACTCAAAACTTACTATTTTAGAAAAGTTTTCCTATTTTTGTGAAGGCCAAGAAAAAAGGAAAGTTTTTGTATTTTTTATGAATGGAGGGAGTATCATTTACTAACAAACTAATGAAAAATTAGTTAAAAGTTAAGATAATGACAAAAACTTCCGATGAAAACAAAATTCCTAGACAAAATAATCTATTTTAAAAAGTATAGAGATAAAAATGTAGAATAAAAAACAATCCTTACAAAATTGTAATTTTCTTGATAATAATAATAACAACTAAAAAATAAAAAATATATATAATTGTCTCATATTGAGAAATATCAAATGATGGTATTTTAGAATTTATTAAATATATTTAAATTTAATTAATATAAATTTATAAATGATATTTTAAATAATAAAATATCCTTTATCTTTAAATTTTAATCAATAGATAACTATGCAGTATTCGAAGTTGTTTATATCACTTGGTAAAGATTTTGTTTTACAAAAATATTACTGAAAAATAGGTAGTGATGAATCATCTGTATCATTATTTGAAGGTGGAGAAGCTAATTTACTTTCGGACAATTGTTCTTCATAGATGATGGTGGCTATTCTTCATCTTGTGATGGTGGTGGTGACGAATCTTCCGGTGGAGGTGAATCATTTTTAGGTGGTGGTGGTGAAGAAACTTCAGTTGAAGAAGAACTCAGCATCCGTCAAGTCTGACATTATCTTCTTCCTTAAACAATAATTCCTCTTTGTTATATTTCTTTCTTCAATTTCTGGCTTTCTTGATTAATTAAAATAAACCAGTATACCAAAATCCTAATGAAGAAATAAAAAATGCAAAAATATCTAAAACCAAAATCAACAAAAACAATAAGGGTGTTTAAAATTGGAATCTGAAATGTTAAAATCTGCTAGAATTTCGGAGAGATAGAGTGTATGGAAAGACACAAATAAACCAAAAAGACAATATTTATCAAATAAGAAATTGAAATTATTAAATGTTTCTTTTTTGCTAGAAAAAGCATCACCACCGCCGGCCGGAGAGCTAAAACACCAACCCAAAATTCAAATTTCTCTCTCTAAATTTTTTTTAGGTTCTTTTGGATTTTTTAAGACAAAAAAATAGATATACATTAACAGAAATTAAATGGTTGTTTAGGAAAATAAGTGTTTAATAATATATAATTATTTATTCATTTTAATTAATTTTTTTTCTATTTTATCTCTATCTCAGATATTTCAATTTGAGACATATAACATTACCCAAAAATAAAATGGAAAAACAGTTGAAAAAACAAGAAAAAAAAATCAGAATTTCACAACCTTTTCTATCTTGATAGTTTTATTTTATTTTATTATTTTTTTTAACGTACATAATATATTCCTTCCAAAAACCTATTACTTACGCTACATAAGGAGTTCATGCTCGTAAGCATCAATATTAAAATTTGCATGTAAGGCTTATCTAGAAATAACTTACCAACGTTAGACTAGCTTCGCTCTTCTCCCCCTCTCTCTTCCTCGGTCATCTCCACTAGGGACGGAGCCACATAGGGGCCATTGGGGGCGTTGAGCCCCATGGAATTTTTGGAGAAAAATGAGAAAGTTAGGACGTTGGTGGTCGACGGAAATGCAACAGCGGCCAGAAGAAGAAGGGGCTCTGGTTTTTGTGGTTGACGGTTGCAACAAAGAAGAAGGGAAGAAGATGAAAACGCTAGGTTAGTTTCATTTTAACGAAACGATGTGTGTTGGCTTTTTTATTTAATTTTAATTTTTTTTATATATTTAATGAAACGACGTCATTTTATACTCAATAAAAAAATAGAAAATTAAATTAAATAGAAATAAAACAACAACAGCTTCATTAGTTTGATGCAGAAGGGCAGAAACAAAAAATGTGAACCGTGCTGCCACCTCGCCTCGCCTCTTGTCGCCACTAGTGCTGCCAGATTCGTGTGACTGACTGTCTTGATTATCAAAGGTAAGTTTTAAACTTTTAATGCTTTAAAATGTTTAATTATTTTAGGGTTCTTATAAATTTATATGAAACTAGATTTTATTTAGGGTTAATTCTTTTTAAAATTGGTTTCAATTGAACAATTGAATGAGGTTCGTGAAGTTGATAAGTTAAGAAGAGAGAATGCGAATTTTGCATATTGAAGATGAGTGGATAATTGGCCCAGCTCCTTATACCCCGACATCTTTAACTTATGTTTGAGTGTGGTTTTTGTTGGAATCTGTGTTGCATGCACTGTTTTTATTATAGTTTAAGCTTCAATACTATGACTGGGCCAAAAGTTAAGTTAGCTGGCATGGACGGGAAAAAGAAGCAAAAGAGAGTCTCTCAATTATGGAGACCAATATCTGCTAAAGCCAGTTCTGTTGAAGGTTCCACCACTGCATCTTCTTCCTTCTATTCCTTCTTTCTACCTCCTCTCCTGACGATGCTGCTGTCATGCTTAAACTCGCTGCCTCCTTGTATCCGTTGCCGTACGGTTGGTCACTTCGGCCTTTGTACCAGCTGGAAAGGTGTACAATGTGATGAGTCTAACTGTGTGCAATCCATTTCTCTCGCAAATCAAGGTCTCACCGGAGCTCTTCCGTCAGAGCTGTCTACCTTAACTCAGCTGAAGACCCTCTCTCTTCAAAATAGCCAACTTTCTGGTGATCTTCCATTGCTTGCTAGTCTCTCTAATTTGGTAAATATTTATTTAGATTACAATAATTTCACTTCTATACCCACTGGTTCGTTCAAAGGCCTAAATGCTTTGCAAGTTTTAAGTCTTGGAAATAATGTTAATCTCGCTCCATGGCAACTCCATGCCAATCTTGCCAATTCAGTTGCTATTACATCCATAACAACGGCTAGTCAAGCTATTATTTAGGGACATTTACAAGTTTAGTGTGTTTTAGAAAAAAATTTACAAATTGTGTAAAAAATTAAAAATTTCAAATTTGGTCTGTTTTGGAAAATATTTTCAAATTTGGTGTGAATTTTGGATTGACATGGAGGCTTTTTTCATTGCGCTATTTGGATTGCGCCATTTGAAATGGCACATTGACCCATTGTGCCATTTCAAATGGCGCAACGGTCATTAAGGGGGGTATATTCAATTAGGAGAATTAATAACTTTTAAAGACTTTTTTAAAGAATGACTTTTAATGATATTTTTAGATTTTTAAAGACTTTTGTAGAGTTTTTAAAATTTCTGAATGACTTTCGAAGACTTTACTTTTATAGACTTTTATAGACATAAATAGATTTTTATAGACATTGAAAGACTTTTATAGATGAAAGACTTTTATAGACTTTTTAATTGATAGTTAAGATCACAAATTAGGATATAGCAAAAAAGAAAACACACGGCAATGGTCAAATTGATATGTGCTGAAAGGATCGTCAAAAATTTCATTAAAATTCACTTTTTGCATGCAAATTTGCATGCATTCTCACCACGTGGCTTTCTTTCTTTCTTTCTTTCTTTTTTTGCTTTTTTTTATAAATTGTTTGTATTAAGTCCTGAAATTAATTTTAGAGGCTCGCAGTTTACATATTTCACTTTTTTTTTTAAATATCATATAAAATAAGTAGAACCATTAAGTTTAATAGTATCAACGGTTCTACTTATTAAATGTGATATTTTCAAAAAAGAGTCAAATCTATAAACTGCGACCCTCTAAAATTAATTTTGGGACTAAATACAAACAAATTTTTTTAAAATAAAATTATAGATTGTTTGTATTTAGTCCCGAAATTAATTTTAGAAGGTCGGTTTATAGATTTGACTCTTTTTTTAAAATATCACATTTAATAAGTAGAACCGTTGAGACTGTTAAACTTAATGGTTCTACTTATTTTATGTGATATTTTCAAAAAAAAAGCCAAATCTATAAACTGCGACCCTTTAAAATTAATTTCGGGACTAAATACAAACAATTTATAAAAAAATGCAAAAAGAAAAAAAAAAAGGAAAGCCACGTGGTGAGAATGCATGCAAAAAGGTGAACTTTAATGATCATTGCGCCATTTGAAATGGCACGCAATGACTAATTGCGCAAGTTGAAATGGCGCACTGATCCTATGCGCCATCCCAACTAGCGCATGAGAACAGTAAATCACATCAAATTTGAAAGTTTTTGGTTTTTCACACCAAATTTGTAAATATTTTCTAAAACACACTAAATATATAAATGTCCCTAACATTTATGGTTCCATTCCCCATTTTTTTTCCCCTTCTTTCTAATTTGCAGGATTTGAGGTTGAGTTATAATAATTTAACAGGTCCTTTGCCTCAATCTATGGCAAGTTCTGGGATACAGAACTTATGGTTGAATAATCAGCAAATGGGCTTATCAGGTACTATTGATTTGTTAGCAACAATGACTCAATTGTCTCAAGTATGGCTACAGAAGAATCAGTTCACCGGTCCAATTCCGGATTTGTCAAAATGTGTTAGCTTATTTGATTTGCAGTTGAGGAACAATCAGTTTACTGGTGTTGTTCAACCGTCTGTCTTCGCTTCCTGCATTACTCAATATTTCTTTGTCAGACAACAAATTGCAGGGACCTTCCCCAGTTTTTAAGTCCTCTGTTAGTGTTACCAATGATGGGAAAAACAATTACTGTACTGTTTCTGGTAAGCCATGAACTTTCTGATGATTGGCAAGGGGATGATGCTTGTTCTGGCTGGGACGTTATTAATTGCGATCCGCACAACAAAGTTATTACTGTTAATTTAGCGAAGCAGGGTCTTACTGGATTTATTTCACCTGCATTTGCCAATCTCACTTCATTGAAGAATTTGTTTTTGAGTGGGAATAACTTGAGTGGTACAATCCCTGCAAGTTTGACCCAACTTACACAACTTCAG
>CATIWJ010118355.1:0-18944 GCA_949640765.1 Croton laevigatus | reverse complement strand
ACAATATTCTCCCTTCATCATATGTCCAGCCACCTCCAACAGCGGCCGACCAATGAATGAGTCAATTCTTTGATTATGTTTCTATGATTATCAATATGATAAGTACTTCTTGTAAAAGAAAAGATGCCCTTTGAAACAAAAAATAAAGTATGTCAACGTTTAGAAAAAAAAAAAGTGAAATTTTAACTAGACATAGGATGCATCAAGAATTAAGTTTAGCTCCACCAAGTACTACTCATTATGTTGAGAAAGAATTATTTTGGAAAATTGACAATGAAATCATTCTAAATTATTTACAAAATATGAAAACTTGTTGATTTATTGCCACTTAAAAATTAGTTATCTTTTTTTATATATAAATTTGTATTTTATATATAATATGAATTTTACTACGATGGATTTACCGCGGAATGAATTTTGCCGAACCCCATAAATTACACCCTAGCTACGTCCTGTCTGATTTCATGATATGAGCTCTTTTGACATGGAGGGTGTGTGAGTTTAAAATAAATTTTATTAATAGCTTAATTGTGTAGAGATATAACCCGCTGTTTTAATAATTCAGAATTATTTAATTAATTTTTTATTTCTGGGAGGTTAGTTGACTAAACAACGTACTTCAACATTTACTTTTTTACGCTTTTTTGGTCTTGTAATACTAACAGATTAACTCCCACTTTTTTCTCATTTATGATCCTTTCTAACTTCATCTCATAACTAAACACTTCGCAATAGCAATATATATCATTTTCGCGCGTGCATATGTATTAGAATTTGTTGTTGTAAATTTTAGGGATAATGCAAAAAAAGTCCCTCAGTTTTGACTAAACCTACAAAAAAATTTCTGTTTTTTTTTTCAGACAAAAAAGCCCCTACGTTATTTTTTTATTTACAATATTAACCTTCTGTCAATTTTTCCGTCATTTTCTGTTAAAAATGTGGTTAATTACCATTTTATCCATCAAAAATTTTTTCCTAATGGCGAAAATGCCCTTCTATTTTTTCTAATGTGCGCCTCTCCTCTACTTCCTTTTCATCCCTTTATGTTGCTAACCTCTCTTCTCCTACCCCGTTACTTCCACAGCATGATTGTGCATCGTCCAATTTTTCTGCAAATTATTCTTCATCTAGTTTCTAAACTTCTGGTTTCATATCCAGGAAGATGACTTACAATCCCTAAAATAATGTGAGTTCCTTGGTTTCAAAAATGGTTTTCCCAGCCGGTAGCTCTTTCCGTTCAGAAATCGTCAAAAACAGAGGAAAAAGAATTAGAGGAAATCAAAATTTCTTCCCCAAAATTCTTCAACGCTTTTGAGTTTATTTCATAAATGTCATCCAGGTTTGATCTTTCAAGCTTATTTAAAGAAAGACATGATCTATGTTCACTTCAAAATTCTCACCGACAGTAACATAATCGAAGGTGTAGCTAAAGGTTGGAACTTCAAGGTTTCTAAAGTTAAAAACTTTAAAATGATGTAGCAAGGCTCGTCGAAGATTGGGTATCTGGGTTGTGTAAATTTTGATTGGTTGATGTTGAATTTGCATATTGTTTGCATTTGTGATGAATTTAGCAGATGGGTATTTGAAATTTCTTTGACTTTATATGTGATGGCTTGAGATTTGATATTTCAGATGTTAAGGTTTTGCCTTCCCTGGGTTTCTTATCATCTTCTCCATTTATCAAAGCTCAAACTAAATCATACCGCAAGACAAAGGACTAAAAAAAGGAGATAATAAAATGGGTATTAAGTAAACTTGTTTGATTGCCAAGAAAAATCCATAGATCATACAAATTCGTAGATACAGGTCTCAAAATTCATGCCATCTACGACCAAGAATCTCTTCTGGTTTGCTGCAAACAATGTCAAATTTTCCTCAAGACATCATGATCGAGACTCTTACGTTGCTGGAAGTGAAAAACCTCTGTGGCGTTTCAGATATCTTTCGAAAGAGTTATGCAATCAAATCGACAGCCCAAATTTCATGAACGCACAACTTAAGAGAAGGTAAGAAGAAGTGATGTTCTATCATTGGTTGCCTGCATTGATGTCTTTTTGTTTTTCATGTTTCCATCAAAACAACCACAAACCCACGTCGTAGAAAGAAAGAGAAACAGAGAAAAAAAAGAAAAGACAGCAATAAAGAAAGAAGAACTAAAACACAAAAATAAAAATCAGCCTGCGTTGAAGCAGTAAAATCTACCCCATTAATGAAGCAGCAGAGAAGAGGAAGATAAAGAAGGAAAGAGAAGGTAAGCAGAGAATATGGTTATGTAAGCATTGTATTGAAAATTAGTAAAGAGTGGGTGGATAAAGTATTATAGGAGGGTAAAAAAGTAATTAGCATCTCAGTTAACAGAAAACTTGACAGAAGGTCAATATTGTAAATAAAAAAATAACGTAGGGGCTTTTTTGTCTGAAAAAAAAAAGACAGAGAGTTTTTTGTAGGTTTAGTCAAAACTGAGGGACTTTTTTTACATTATCCTTAAATTTTATTATTTATAATTTAATTGTATTTACATAATTATGCTAAATTATTATTTTTTTTTTTTTTACCCACGAAACGTTCAAATTCAACTATGTTTAATGATCCATGTGTTTGGTGAAATTGACTGATATATAATGATGTGTTTGGTGAAACTGACTAATAGTTGAAGCATTTGGCTGATAAATAACTTATTAGTTGTTAAAAATGTGAAAATAACTAAAAAATTATGTGTTGTTTATATATGAAAATGAACTTTATATATATATCTTATTAAGAATAGTTTTGTTAATTTTTTATACATATATTTTAAAAATAAAAGTTTCATTTGAATCATTAAAATAAATAACTAGATATGTTGGTAAAGAAATACCAAGAAAAATATGGTTTATTATTATACAGAAAATTACAATGTAAAAGTCTCAAATATGATCTATAACAACCACGCTATTAACACTAATTTGGTGCACAATCTTTAAAGGGAAGGACAGCCCAGCAAATTGATTGAAATACAATAAATGGGTGAAAATGAAATAGTTTCACATAGGATAGCGCAACAGTAATTTAGGAACATTCGGAAATATATGAACATATCAATGGTTTTTTTTTTTTCGTGTTTGAGAAAACCAATCTCCTTAGAAGTTGTTAATACATAAACACCACATATCTACTTATTTTAAACCACTTAAAAGTTCAAATTTTAGTTTTGAGAAACACACCACCTTATAGTTAAAAAGAAATTATATGATAGTTTGACCATCTATTAAGTAATGGTCCTCAAGTTCAGTTCAGGGTCAGTGAAATTTAACCCATTCCATATCTCAACTTATAATATTGATCTAATCACTTCTAAACGTAATCAATTCATAAGCAAAGATTAAAGATTTGAAAAGGGAAATAACTCTGGCGTTGGCAAAATTTTGTTATCTTTAAGAGAACAGACACCAATAGAAAGAGATATAAAGAATGTTTGGGACAAAACTACAGAAACAACAGCCATTGGGATAACCCTAAGCTTCCCCATTTCTTCCAATATACTAAAGATTAATATTAATGCACTTTGCTCTCACAAATATTCAGGTTCACATAAAAATATGCAAAAGTCCTCGCATAGCCAAGTGTGGCAGTGTTTTCATTGCTAACAAAGAACACAGAAACAATTAACTAGCATTGTTATAATCCTACATTTATAAGATTTGAGGGTCCAAATATTCATCACATATTTGCATAAATGGGAGATCAAAATTTTCAACTCTAAAATAATTTACATCAGTATTTGGTTTGCTTACCGAAACTCAGCAATCTCAAACACTCTTGCTGTTCCATCAACAGAAGCCGAAACAAGAAAGTCCAGATTAGCAGATACGGAGAGAGTCTGAATGGCAGCAGAATGGCCACTAAATGTTCTTATGCAATCCCCAGAGAGAGAATCCCATAATCTTACTTTACCGTCAACGCATCCTGTTACAAGGTATTTAGATGCACCAAGCCATGCCAGGCATGTGACTCCATCCTGCTAAGAAGAAAAAAGGTTTTCTCGTGTTAGACAAACCAAAACACAAATTTTTTAAGGTCTCAACGAGAGTGCATAACAAGAAATCAGTATAAAACGATGAATATAAAAATCTAACAAATAAAAAACGAGTTTAGAAGACCTTGTTGTCACAGGTGGAGCGGGCTAAAGAATGCTGTATATCCCAGATGATAAGCTTCTCGTCCAAGCTTCCTGTTGCCGCCCAAGGTGAACTGCTATCCACAACATTAAAAAGACATGAAAGTTAACATTACTGGTTAACCTAATCTGCCAAAACTGATAAAACCTGACTTGGGACTTAGAAGTGACAGGTTGCGAGCTTGTAAATATTACAGTGCCTAGCTCTGATCCAGAAACAGGGAAATAGCAAGCAACACATCTCAGTTTGATTGCAATGAGTTAACCAAATATAATATTCAAGCTTCAAAGTAAACCAAAATCCATGTTTCGCCAATGGTCAGCCTGTTGCAAAAACACCTAACCCTAGTAATTTCCTCATCTACATGTTACAGGTGTCCCTATATTTGTCCCTAGAAAAACAACAGGAAACAGTTTCCTGTTGTCCCTATATTTGTTTAAGGTGTGACCAGACGAAAAGGTGCTGCTCAGGCCCCTCACATGGAGTCGACCCAGCCGAAACAATTTGGCATAATTTTCATCATAATTCAGTTTAAAGTTTCCCAGATCTAGTGTTTCTGTAGTCAAATTAAAGCCACTCAACTGAATGAAGATTGATCAGGAAGATTTCTTGCACGCCTTATTATTCAGCCATGAAATAAGTTTTCTTCCAGTCAATACTCAGATTCACCTTGTATCCAGCAGGAGCATGCCTGGGCTTGTGCCTCAGGCTCTAGTTCTCCCTTTAAGCCTCAGCACACCGATTACCTTTAAAATCTAATCATCGTTACAACTCACTAAAAATCACCAGTAACCTTTAAAAAGCCTACTCATTGTTCCAACACACTACAAATACCAATAGATCCTACATCGTTATTTCCTCTTGAAAAGAAGGGGGAAGAAGGAGAAAAATACAGATTTCAACTCTACCTTGGCGCAAATGCAACACATTCAATTGAATCAGTGTGAGAAACCAGAGAAGAAACCACCTGTTCATAAGGGAAAAAAAGAGGTTAAGGATTACTAACAGATTGGCATTCATAATTAATAACAATTTGAACAAATTGTACTACCAAGCATATAGCAATTTGCCCTTTTCCTGATATGATGTCTTTATGGACAAAATGCAAAATTTTTACACTACAATAATGCATCCAAACATCACAAGGAATCAAACAAATATAAATTAATAAATTATCTTAATGCAGCAGAATAAACATAGACTGGGTAGAATCAGTAATAGAAGAAATGGCTGCAGACAAACAGTAAGTATATGGCCTAACTGCATCCACAATGTGAAGGGCAAGTATATGAGTGTGTAGTCACAATTATGTGCCACATCATTCTCAAATGTCATTCACTAAAACATGTCCTTGTAGTCTTCAATGTAAAAAGGACAGTATATTAACTGGTAAAATAAACAATAATTTTTTCAATTTTCTTATTTTAAAAAAAAAAAGTCGTCCACATGTCAAAATTTTATTTGTTACTTTAAATGTATCCTCAATGGACACTTTGGTGTCCTCCAAATGTCCACCAATTGTCTTTGCCATGGGCCACCCAATTCCAAGACAAGGTGTCCTCCATTCTTGCCCAGGTGGCATCCTTGTTTTTCAACATTGTAAATGCTCTAACCATTCAAATCACCCCCAACTTTTCACAATTTAGCAATTTCACTCTACGATGAACTTTATGCCAAAAACACTCTAAAGTTGGCAGAGACTAAACAATGTCACCCTAATTTAATAACCCCAAATTGAAATAAAGTTGAAACTTCGTAGACCTAATTTTGAAAAGGAATGCTAGCCCAAACGCAACTCGTCATTCTCTTGAACACAATGGCTTCGACATGGCAAGGGCACTAAGCGTAGCTTAAAAGTTCATAAAAATGAGTAGAAGCACATAGTTTCATGATATTCCGCCAAAAGATTATGACACTAGCTTAAAGATCATAGCTAGTTTGGTCCATTTCAAGGTTTTACAACTCATACAAGCTTTCCTCAACGGAACCACTCATTCTTATTTACTGTCCTAATGGATTCGAGCTGAGTCAATGGGGTCTAAGATCCGCCCTGATTCTATTGCGTTCTTGTTGACACTCCATCGGGTTGTTAATGTGAAAACAAAGAAGAAGCAATATTTGGATCAAAAGAGCAGGTTTCGGAAAATGGAGGGGTCTGGTTTGAAGTGTACAGTGTACTTGAGAGATGAGAAGGCGTTGGAGGGAACTTTCAGGAGAGATGGAAGCTGGAAGTGAAGTGTTGGAGGGATCAAAAAAATACTACCACAAAGGAAAAAAAAAACACAACTTATTCAATCACCATTAATTACTACATCTGTAGCAACAAGGTTAATTTCATCAGACAATCAAATGAACAACCAGATGACAGGCAGAGTGGAGATCAGATACAGCAAACAAAAGGAAAGGTTTTAACTTGCCCGAATAAACTATCATTGGCATCTCTCAGAATATACTAATTCATCAATGAATCAGTCCACTACTTTTAATTAAAATGCAATCATCATAGAGATGGAAAATAAATTCCCATCAATAAATCAAAACGGTTCCATTTTGAATTTGTTAGTTTTTTACAAATATATCAAAGTATAACATGAAGAAATAAAGAATAAAAAAATGCATCCTTCAGAAATGGCATATATTTCTGAGGTCAAAACTCAAGAATGAAAGGGAAAGTCTGTCAAAAATCTGAATCGAATATATAAAGACGAAAAATCTATAGTTTACCTACTAAAGGCCTAAGCCTTATCCGCTTCAGATTAATTTGAGATTTATAAATATGAGAAGCAGTGGCTGCTGCGGAGACAGATGTTTGTGTGGTCGTGAATGGGCAAGTGGTATTCGGTGGTACAGTGGACATCGCGTTGAGGAGGAGGATGGAGAAGAATAGGAGAGAAATGGTGAGTTGCATCTGAGCTAGCGATCCTTTTCAAACAGGCCCTCAGTTTCAAATTTCTTTCAATTTGGGGCTTAAAATTTAAATTAGGGTGATATTGGTTAGTCTCTGCCAACTTTAGGGTGTTTTAGGCATAAAGTTCATTTTAGGGTGAAATTGGTAAATTGCAAAAAGTTGAAGGTGATTTGGATAGTTGGAGGTGATTTGGATGGTTAGGCCCTAATTATACTATGCAACAAAACTAGTTACTTAGCTACAAGGTGGACAAGGAAATAAACCAAGACAAGCATACATGCAGCCTCATATCGACCCTAGATTGAACTTTGCATGAATCAATCTGAGCTGACTTCCACCAGCTACGTGCTACTGCTTGCAAACTTGGATAAAATTTTGATTAATACCATAAGCTGAAATTTTGCCATATTGGTGTCAATCAAACCCATTTCAATTGGTAACACTAAAACACCTAAACCTTTACACTGTAACCATCATGTCATTTCCAGTAGATCAATAATGGGTTTGAATAGAAATCTAATTGGGAAAGAGAAAAGAAAGTGAGTCGTTAGAGAGTGATACTGCTTTCAGGCCCAGTAAATCATCTTGGCAGGATTAAAATATTGTAATAGCAACAACACATGATTTTTCCTTGCCATAATCCTAGCAAGTGTAAGTGAAATTGTTGATGAAAGACCCCAAAATAACAATCAAGTTGTTATACTACTATCGACCGAAATTCAAATGGCCAGAAATGATTTTATAAAACTTTTCACCGACCACAGTTTAAGTTAAGTAGTTAAATTGTTGGGAAGAACCAACCTTAAGGAATGAATCACATCGTCAACCCCAACTGCATGGTAATCATGTATCATTAAATGGATGATATACTGAATATCATATGTTTTACCATAACTTCCTGCTATAACTCAAGATATTCATTGCTTTTAAGCAGACTAATTAATCGTCCAAAAGGAAGGCTTAAATTAAAGAACAGGTAAAATACAAAAAGCAAAACGTAAAAACTCCCATGAGACAATGACCAAGATTAGCTACCCAGGCCTGATATAAATCGAAACAGAGAATAAAAGAAAATAAAAAAAAAAAAGGTACTAAATGCAACAAGAAAAAACACACCTTTCCAGTAGTTATATTCACAATGTGAACAGAACCTTCCTCAGAACCAGTAATGGCTAGAGAAGAATCTGCACTCAGTGCCAAGCATGTCAGTCCTGCGGAGTGGTATGGATGACCTAAACAGAAGTGAAGAGGCAATAGTCATGCACAAATAAACGCTCATAGAGTATTTACATATACTTTTGAGATAGATGTTTGGTAAAAATTTGGTTTCATCCCAACAGGTGACATTATCAGCATAAGAATAGGAAGATGGGAACAGGGATGATACCAGAATCAGATCCAGTACCATCAACTTAAAGTAAACTACTATTCACCCTTCATATGTAATATGCATATAAAATAATTGCATTATTGCACTAATGAGACTTTCGGTCAATTCTGAATCATCAACAAATTGCTATGAACTTATGATTTTGGCCTTTCCATCATTTCTGCATTAGTTTCAAAAAGTTTTCAAATTGATGTCCTATTTCAAATAAAGCACTTAATGTTCAAGAATCTAGGAGCATATTTGAAATTACAGTACGCTACAGTGATTATATATTTATACAAGTGAAGCTAGCATCGAAGTTGGAAGGAGATAATAATAATAACAAAGACAGACAGAAAGGAAAAAGAAATTAAAGCAGGAAGAATGTGTAAAAAGTATAAAAAAGGTAAGACAATAGTTGAGAAACAAAATATACTAAGATACCGAAGTAATTAGACTAAGAAACAACAACTATAACAAATGCAAAACAACCAGTGGCAGAGATTTGTTTCTATGAAACCTCCTTTACGGTCTTTTTCAGCCCAAATGTGACAATATCTCAACAACAACAACCAAGCTTTAATCCCAAACAGGTTGGGAAAGGCAGCATCCCAAAATAGGATTTAGCTGTAAGCACCACCTCTTAATTTGAAAGTACATCGATTCAACTGTTGAAACTTGCAAGTATTTTATATTTTCTAGCTAAAAGAAAGAAGACAAACAAAATAGAATAATTCATACCGAAAAATTAAATACCTCTTACTACATGAACAATCTCACCACTTCTTGGGTTCCATATCCTAAAGCTTGCATCTTCAGAACCAGTGCAGATTGTTTTGCCTTCAGAAAACAGTGGAAGACAGATAAGTAAAAGTCATTGATGCAGGAGCGTAGTAGTTGCTGCTGTAGAAGAGTTTTATTATTTTAGGATTCTTTTCATTATTAGGAAGTTTCCCATTATTTTCTGTTTTCTTATTTATTTAGGATTGTTTATTAGTTTCCTTCTTTAATTAGGATTCCTATTTAGTATAATATTTTAATTAGGCTTAGTATAGGTTACGCATGATATAAATAGTACAGCCGTAGACTGTTGTAATCAGTTTTTTCTATCATTATTTTTATAAGAGTTACTCAGATATTCTGAATTTATATGGTTATTGTGATATAACACTATAGGTTCCTCTCAATCTTTCTATTCTAGCCTATTTGTTGAGATTTCCCTAACCCTAGATCCTTCCCCTGCGTCAGTCATGGACCAAACTCAATCCAAAAGGAAAGAATGTACTCCTTTTCTGAAAAAACATAAAAAATAGATTCATACCATCAGGAGTGAAATCACCGCAAGTGACACTACCGCCATGTCCAGAGAACATAGTCAGAAATACACCTTTATCAGCATTCCACATCCAGGCATTAGAGTCCTCAGAACCAGCCAATATCAGATGCCCTCTCGGATGCCATTTAAGCCACTGAGAAAACCCAAACGTAATAATCGATATAAGTAATTTTGACATCATTAAAATTTCCTCAAGATAACGATGCGACCAGATTCAGTTAACAAGTTCTCACATTAATTCCTCCTCCAGCATTATCAAATTTATTTTTTAAGTCCCCAGATGGAAAATCCCATATTTGAACAAGCCCTTCCAACCCCCCTGATGCAAGCAACTTCCCATCAGTGCTAAAGGCCAAACTTGATAGAGAGTCTGAATGACCTGCATAAAAATTTATGTGTATTATAGTGAGTACTACAGAAATGAAGAGCAGAGAGGGTTTTAGAGTCAACGTTAGGAATTGACAAACAACACAAGGGAAGGGGGGGGGCGGCCCATACCTTGAAGCTCAGAAACCCAATCTCCTCGACCAATCCTCCAAAGAAATCCTTTGTCGTCTTGGCCTCCAGTTGCCACTAATTCGGGATCTATTGGACTGCAAGCAACAGTATACAGTTCACCTGAGCAGAAATGGAAGGGATTAGGTATAACAATTAGTTGCAATATGCATTAAAATCTTAAACTTGAACCTATTACGTTACATGATAATTTACACCCAAAGGGAAAAAACAATCATATAAGCCCATAAGGTTTTGTGATTAAAAAAAAAGCAATTCAACATCAGCACGTATCCAAGAATATCTCAATTACAAATGCATAGCAAATACAGAAACTTACCTGTATGACCAGTGAATGTGTGTAGAGAATCATCGATAGCCTCTGTAAAAGAAAAGGAAAAATCTTAACTGACAATATTAAGTAAGAATACTCATACTGAACTGAAGCAAATTCCACAACTAACCAGCATTTTCACCATCAGAGCCAGTATCTTCATCATCTGCATCGGGAAGATCTATATAGAGAAAAAGAAATGGATTCCAATTAAGTGGATGTGTATGAAAAAGAGAAATCAGAACAAACATACATAAATAGAGACAAAGAACCTTCGTCATCAACGGTCTCTTCGTGGATAATATCAGTGTCGTCGAGAAAGACTTCGCCTTGTTCGTCTTCTTCTTCTTCATGTACTGGAATTGGACTATTCATCGTTGTTGCTCACTTTGCAACGCCGTTCAGAGAGGGTAAACGAAGAACAACCGGCGTCAAACAGAAGGAAAGCGAGTGTATCACAAAGCAGCCCTGAGTGTAAAGCCGGCTGCTTACCCTCTAGCCGTCAAACTCGACAACGGCGATAACGGGGGTTGGGCTTTTTGAAGGGTCTAGGTGTTTTGGTGTTGTTTAAACAACCGCCGCTCCTAAAAAGAGAAAAAAAAATTATTTAATCCATATTTTTCTATAATATTAGTGTTTTGTCTCAATACTTTTTAAATATAATTATTTCATCCCCGCATTTTCTATCTATTTAATTAAAACTTCTTTCCATCCCAAATTTTAAGCATATTAGATTAGTTTATGCAACATTTCGATCAAGATAATCTATAATTATTTAAATGTGAGAATGGGTCATTTGACTTCGCTCAAAATGCCCCTATAAAATTCATATTATCGAATGTAAAATTATTTCTATATAATTATTTATAATAATTAATTAATTAAATTCAAATCATATTCTAATAAAAAATACTATTTTAATTATTAATTATAGAAATTTAAGTCATATTCTAATAAGAAATACTATTTTAATTATAAATTAATTAAATTCAAATCATATTATAAGAAATATTACAGGCCTAAAATACAATTTCACACTTGAACTTTACGAGTTTTCCTGAATGAAATCTCAAACTTCATGCGTGCACAAATACACACTCTAAGTATTGATGCCTTCAACCAGGGTCGTCTTAAACTTTTTAAAGGCCCTCTTTTAATCATGAAAATGAAAGTCATATGTCTTTAATATTTAAAAATAAAGGCATAAATATAATATTTGAAAAAAAAAAGTAATTGTATTACAAAATAAAATATATAAAGTTAAAAATTTTTTATAAGCAAAAATTTATTTAAAAAAATAACGAAAATTTTTCTCTGAGTTTTTAAAATTTGTAGGCCCTAAAAAAATGGAAGTCCTATGCAAATATTCTGCTTGCACAAAGGCTATCTACGGGTCTGCCTTCAACAAATTAACACTCGGTCTCTCTCAAAATAGTGCGAGAATTACACACGCCATTTAGGGTCCAAACTGTAATATTGAAGACCATTTGAATATATCCTTTAGAATCAAGGACCAAAATGAAATTTTTCTTCTTCCTCCCTAATGAACACCTACAAAAAGGGTCGTGGTTATGACCTTGAGGTCCTCAATCGGTCCAATTTCCACTTTTAAGGTGGTGTGGCCTAGGGGTGGAAATTCTAAACTACCCAACCCGAGTAGCATATCCAAAAAAGGGATAGGGGTGACATATTTACCTATTGCTTTAAATGTCATTGTGCTAACAGTATTCACGGCACTTCCGTTATGCCAAGCTCAATGAAAATTCGCCCCACCCTGCTACAGGTTGGGTTTTTCAGGTCGCGGGGCGGATCGGGTAATCCGCGGGTATAGGGATATGTGTAAACTAATACTATAAATGCACTGCTGATAAAATCAGCATGTATTTAAGTAAATCAACTGAAACAATAGACATCATCCTCTTCTTCTGCCAGTATATACTTAAGTTGAAGATTTGGGGGTCTGATGCTTACATGGAATTTGCTGGTTTTGATTCTTCAATTCATCTCCAGCTACTAGAAAGAATGCAGTGTGCCTGAGAAACAAAATTCACCCATTTAGAACAAAAACTTCAATATCAGATGAATTTTAGAAATTGATGAAATTCATACCTGAAAAAAATTTATCATTTTGATTTTAGACTCTAATATATATGAAATCTTATTGTTGACAATGCACAGTTTTCAATCATCCTTACAAAACGAGATTGAACTTCATTAACAGAGAAGTGAATGAAGCTATAACACCAATTATTTGACATAAAATAGGCATAGGCAACACAAGTTCAATAGAAATGAAAAGATAGATTAGAATAGAAATGAAATGATAGATTAGATTAGCCTTAAGTTGGCAAGATAGGAAAAAACTTTATCTTAATATAAAAACTGAACCCGCAGAAACTCAACAAAATACAAGCTAGCTGCTAAGTTCTTAGATCCTAATTTTTGTATTAATTATTAACTAACATGTTGTGGCTCTCAAACTACTGCAATATCTAATCCTATAGATAATCCTCCTAAATCATATAACATCTTCAAATCCAATCAACTATCAATTTACTAAAACAATTGAAATTACAATCAGATTAACAAATTGATGCTTTAATACATGAAGATGTGATAAAAAAAAATAAGAAAAATGGAGTACTCAAAAACACTGCAACAAATAAAATAAATATTCTATACCATAAGGCAGAGGGATTTGAACAGAAAAGCTTTCCTCGTCGAAAACGATTATCAAATCAATGGCCATCTATAGACTATAGCAGAATAATAATAATAATAAGAGAAGCTACCTGCTGGAGGAGGATGGTACCACTGAGGAAGGCAGGAGATGGAAGGACCCAACGAAACTTCCTCTTCGACGTCAAGTTCAGCTTTCGGTTGGAATCGTTTTCCCGGTGCTCAAAGCAGAGGAAGGGCGGGGCAGCAGAGGAGAAGGAAAGAGCTTGTCAGTGAAAGGAGGCGGAGCTGTCCGTGAAAGGAGAGAGTTGAAGAGAGAGAGTAAAAGAGAAGAAGAGAATAAGAAACATTTGTGAAAGGCGGCGGATCAGACAGAGGGCAACACATGGTTTTCAATCAACTTATCAAAATTACAAAAGCACCCTTAGACGGGGCAGTGCGGAGCAGATTGACCAAAACATGTCCCCGACCCGAACCCGTAACGGATTCTATTTTAAAAATCCGTCACCACCTCATTATTCAATGAATCAGAGAAAATTAGCCCCATATGAATTGGGTAACAGCAGATCCACAGATCAGGTTAAATGTTCAATCCTAACTTCTGTTGTCGACCAGTATTTTCTCAACTATGAAGTTGTTGATCCAATGATAAGCACATTTTCGGATGTTTTAATGCCCCTTTTTAAGTTGGGTTTGCTGGATGCATAATTGAGAATATATACTCCATTAAGATGGAATCACATACCATTCTAATTGGCCCTTCACTTACTAATCCAAATTCTTCTTCTGACATCTTCAACAGCATTAAAAATATGTCATTGTTCAGATATGTTAATGGTATTGCGAAACGTTTCTCATCTCTTGAGTACACTACAAAATGACCTTTGCTACCCTTGTTGCAACTGTAATAATTACCATTATTTCTTCTTTTCCTCCTAATGCAACTTATATGAATATCAAAACACTTGCTCGCTATTCTCTTCAATCTTGTTCTGCTAATCATATTTAATTTTAACCCCCATACAACAAGGAAGAAAGAAAGGATTAGAAGAAATGGTTGTTTTTGGATTTTGTATTATGCAAAAGCATCGTCTTAATTAATACATTATTTATTTTTGTTTACTTGTGATACGTCTTATTGGTGTTATTTCTCCATAATTAATACAGCATTAAATGACAAAATTCAATAACACAACACGAAGATACAAGAAAGTTGGAATCCTTTTTTTTTTTTCAATCGACAAATTAAAGTTTTTAAATGAACTCATAACCTCATGTCAGAGAGGTGTATCGCGCTAATTATTTGATGCGCTAGAGTACCTTTGCGGAAGTTGGAATCTACTGTAGAATCCATGAATATAAGACAAGGGAAAACTGTTGTTGTTGCAAAATTGAAATAAGAGTATTTTATATTATGTGTACTAAGATTCAATGTCCTTCTAAAACACTGTTATAAAGAGCGGAAGAACCAAACCTTTGATTTGTGTGGTCATATATGTGAAAATTATTGTACGGAAGTTATGATATTTTAACATGTTAAAATTTAAAATGTAGAGCCTGCCTTTTATCACCTTGAATGAAGATTCTAATGACGCCCAATTACAATATGCAAGTTAGTAAAAAATTAGAAATTAGAAGGACGGTGCAAATTCTGGTGCTGTAATAACGAATGTGGTGAATAAACTACTGGGTCTTATCTAACATTATGATCAAAAGGCTCTGAAAAGATTTCTTGTTTCGTTCACTTCCAATTAGATAAAATCTATCTACTCTTGTAAACATGAATTTGGATCCGTTTCGGAATAGTTAGACGAATGAACTTGGCACCAAATTGGATTTCAAAATTCTCACATTTTGCCAAATCACCATTCTGGTGTTCTCGTTTTGTTGGACGCCGAAGAAAAAAAACCGAAAATTTAGTATAGATTTGTGAAAAGGTTAATTGTTGGAATATAAGGGAATCATAATTTTTGATCTAACGAAATTTGTAGTTCTTGTTGTGTTTTGTTTATCATTCTGTAATTCGAGTTGGAATAGAAAAGGATTGTAGTTAGTGTTAGTTAGATCTTTAATTTATATGAGAATAAGCTATTCGAGGTGTTGAAGCATGTGGATGTGAGGAAGGTGGGAGAGCAACCTAATTTTGAAATCCCTTTCTTCCAAATCCCTAATTTTCACTATTTTTTTCAATTGATTTCTATTGTATCAATTCAATTGCCTCAAATCGGATCACCATCTCCATCTACTTCATCGAATTAAGTTTCAAAGTTTATTTTGCTGGAATTGCTGTTGATTTTGTGCTATATTTTGTGCGTGATGCAGGTGAATTGGTATGATACCAGCACTGTCGCAAGCAACAAAGAATTTGCAAATGGTGGCGGGCAGCTTGGCAGTGGCCTAAATTCATGAGAATTTAGAAGAAAATAAATTTATTTTCTTGAGTTTGTTAAGAAAATAAAAAAAATAAATTTATATACCGGTGACTGTAAGAAAATAAGAGAATAATTTTATATACCGGTAGCTATGACCGACAGTGAAATAAAATAAATTATATACCAGTGGCTGACGGCGGCAATGGAAGAAAATAAAAGAAAATAAAATTATTTTCCGGCTGCCGGCGATCGGCAATAGCAGCCGCTCGAAGGAAATTAATTTATATACCAGATGGTTTGGAAAAATAAAAGCCTTAATGTATTAAGTTAGTACAATAAGATAAAAAATTAATAAATAGTGCTAAAAGTATAAAACATTTTTTACCAAAAAATTCTCAAACAAGACCATAAGTCAGTTTCAACTTTCAACAACTTATATAACTTTTCAAAACAGAAGACAATAATCTTGTAGATAAATTTTAGCCTTAGTTACAATATAATATAAGAGCTTCATTTCTATTAAAAAGGGTGATTTGTTTATCTCCAAAAGAAAAAAAAAGGGTGATTCTTATTCTAATTTATTGTTTGTATAATGGTGGAGAGCCCAAATTATTTAATATTTTCACCCAATATGATTCTGTATAATTAGTGAACATTCAGTAGAGCAACTGACATTAAAAAACCAAAGCCGAGAGATGAGATCAGATGAAGAATAATAAGCAGAAATCCTGTATATATTTTCATGCTTTTGAAACATTCTGGCAAAGCATATACTAAAAGCACTTAATGCTGTACTAGTTTGCTTTCCGGCGTCTTATATGATTATCATTCCTTCAATCCTCCTCTTTCTTCTCCGATGAATTCGGATTTTTTGTAAATTTCAGCCATTTTTGCTTGTTCTTCTCCACCGTACGCACATTTTGAGAAAATTCTGTGAGCCCCTGTCTCAATGCTCCAAGTGTAACCCCATTACCTACTAAAATGCTTGTTACACCCATTTTTGAAACCTGAGATTCCAATTCGAAATACTTAAATAACCATGCTTCAGCTTAATAAAAATCCTTTGAATCAGAATCCAGTTAAGAATTCTTAGCAGATCATAACGAATTCATGATAGCAAAAGGTTTAACACTGAATGAAGTAAATAAAAGCACAAATTAGAGTTCAGGGCAGTGAAAAGGAACATAGAATAGGCTATTTTTACCGATTCGATGTTTCTATCTTCATCATCAAAAAACAGCATGGAGTTATAGGGTACACCAGTTCTTGAATGAATCCTCTGGAAATGATCAGTCTTGTGAGTCCAACTGGAAAATATCTCCTGCGAAAATAAAATCATTGGTTATTGTGGAAACCAAATCGCATGAAGGGGTGACTTCATTGAAAGCAAGTTCATCCTAGAACAAAGCTCGGTTCATCGAGGATGAAGATAACCATCAACATAAATCAAAACAGTCAAAACATGAACAGGATCTTAAAAAAAACAACTAAACAGAGTTTTTAGTTTAGTTTCATTGCTTGAAATTGGCCATATGGCAATCAAGTTTGCTTACTCCAAATATAGTTCAGAAAAGCAGATGCTACTTATTTCACGTAATCATATGTAGATAATTTAGGATACATCAATTCATAACCTCCTGTTAGATGCCAAATCTTTCTCGTTTCAACAATCATGCTCCATAGAATTGTTTTCATTTTCCTTAAGCCCCTTTTTTTTTTTTTTGCCATCTCATATGAAATGAAGTGTGGGAAAATAAAATAAAAAAATATATACTAAAGAGAGAGACAGAACGAAAAATTAAAAATGAGAGATTTTGTTATTATTCACCTGGGCTGCAAACATTGATTTTATGCTCAATTTTTCAAGGAATGTTTTTGCAATGTCTGCGGTTGGTGATCGTGAAGCAATAGCTACATCAACTCCCTTCTCTTTCAGCGCATATAATATGCCTTTAGCATGAGGATACAGAGATGGCATTTCACGTTTCGAGCGACATTCACTGTACAGGATCCAAATTGACATTAGCTCTCCTCACAAATGCATTTACAGATAGGTTTCGAACAATGTCATGATCATGATGGCTATCTATCAAATCAAATTTCATGTAGTACATTTTCATTGGGTGCAACGATGGATGGCTTGAGAATCATGGCAACGCACTTATGTACAAATGCATAGATTTCGCATATCATTTACCGAATATATTGAAATTACAAGTCTCTAACACATCAAACTGGAATCCATAAATTTATGTCACATGCCCAAAAATTAAGGGGAAATATTATTCAGTTCACAACTTTAGAGCACACTCAAATTCAAAGAAAACAATAATCACCACTCAAACGTGAAGCAAGTAATCTCTGGCAATTTAAAACAGCAAATTCAAAACCCTAAGCTATTCGTTTCTTTTGCTTCATCTTCCATAAAATTGACCGCAACCCACTATTTGCATTTACGTATGCTATCGATTCAAGGGCTACAAATAACAAGTTACCCACAATCGAGTAGGATAACATGAGAACCAACCAAAATTTTTTGCAGAAAACACAAACCAGAGTTTCAATTAAAACGATCTTTAAACAACAGTACATACAAATAAAAAAAAAAGATTACTATAAAATGCAAATCAATTAAAATTTCAACAATCAAGAAGCTTTTTTCAGTATCTAAAAATTTAAGTTTACTATTAACAAGTAATACGAGAAGTCAGAACACAAACAAACTCGGAGAGGGTACCAATAAAATGGCCAGAGAGTATAATCGAGATCGAAGACAACCAATCTGGGTAAGATTTGAAACATTCCTATGAGCCGCATGGCTTCGATTTTCACCTTCTCCTCTCCCATGGCCATTTTCAGCATTGATTGGCTTCCGAAATGCGATATTTTCAGCCCTTCTTTTTCACGTTTATACGCTAAACGCTCGGCAAAACGACACTGCTTATCTCAGCTTTGTTTAGCATGGATTTTTTGAAGAGTTAATGTTCAATTTAGTCCCTGAACTTGAAAAACATGTTCCAAAAAGGACAAAAGTAACTTTCTAAGCAAATGAAAACTTAAATTTGGTACCCTCTTGGGGTAACTAAACGGAAAAAAAATAAAGAAAAGAAAACTTAAATTTGGTAAATATTGCCAATTTGATCCTTCTTGCCATTTTTATTTTTAATTTATTAAAAATTTTCATATTCTTTTCAAATATTAATCATACCAAACTAAATTATTTTCAATAACTAAAATTCAATATTATTAATCACTAAAATATTTATTGACGGTTCAAAAGCTGTTCAGTTAAAT